>CATIWM010018001.1:0-38901 GCA_949671775.1 Mallotus repandus | reverse complement strand
GTTGTTTTGATTGTTTTCGTGATAATTTTTATTTGGCTATTTCAGTTATTTCTGTCTTTTTGGTTGTTTTCGTGGTTATTTTTAATTATTTTTGTTGTTTTTGTGGTTATTTTTTGTTGTTGTTTTGGTTATTTTGTAATTATTTTAATTGGTTGTTTTAGTTGTTTTGATTTAATTGGTTAAAACAATTACCTTATTATTGAAATAATTATTGTCAAATGCTGTATTTTTTTAAAAAAGTCAACTATATATTTTAATTTTTTTCTTTTTTTGGTTATTTGTGAAAAATCCCTACTTTTTTCTTTCTTTAATGACTAGTAATTATATATAGGACGTCCATAAGTTGAGATTACATTTTAAGGGAAGGAACATTTTTATTTATTTCATATGTATTATATTTAATAATTAGAATTATTATAGTTATTGTTCAAAAACAAATTAGAATTATAGTAGAAAAATGTACAAAAAACCCTCCTAATATTGGACCCTAATCTCAAACTCCTATGTATTATATTTAATAATTAGAATTATATTTTTCATTAAATATATATATAATATTTAAAATATATATTATAAATTTAATCATCAATTATAATATATAAAATACGTAAGAATATCCCACAAAGAAAAAACACTCAGAAATCGTACAACTGATCGCTAATTGTTTGGACCATACCATAAATACATATGAATGTGATATTATGCTGCCACCTACAATTATTAATTTGTTTGTTGCACTAATCAAAACACCGATGAAGATGAAAATTTCATAACATGAATGTGGACTTGGCTGTAGCAGTATCTCGTACAGTGTCCTTTCCAGAACCTTTGTTGTTAATTAAAGCTGGACCAAATTGGTTTCTAGTCAACTTATCGACATGCCCAGGATTGACAGCTACCGTGCCCAAAAAGTGTTCCATCATCATGTCTAGTCTAACTGTCTACACTGATGCTACAAAACTATCACCATGTATGATCGTGTGCGATCATCCACTCTGATGGTAACGCTACGAGGTAGTTGATAATCTGAAAACAGAAATTCTTTAAGAGAAAAAAAAAAAATGTAACTATCATTTTATGCTTTACATATAAGAATTTGTTTGTCGATATTTTATCTGGTGCTCAACAACCAGAATTTGTCACCGAGAAAAAAATAATTTAAATTAATAAGAAATATAGTCCGTCTAAAATTGGATGGTTTTCCATTCCATTATAGTGTATCACATCCGAAAGAGATGGATAATTTGAACCCTTTCCTCCACCACCAAGCTAAAAGAAAATGTGAAAAGCAATTTATTATCAATGGTAATAAAATTGTCAGTACTACAAATTATATCATTTTTTAATTAAGTACTACAAAAAATTTCTTTTAACAATTGAGTTTTATTAAGACTTTTCATTAGTACTATCTGTCAATCAAAACAGATTTATATTAGTCAACTTTTAAATCAATTTTTTTTTTTACACTTTTCTTCTAAAACTATTAAAAAAATGTTATTTTTGATATTTTAAATAAATAATATATTTATTTTTATTTGTGATTTTATCTATTATTTAACTTTCAAAATAACTATATAACTCACTAAAAGCTTTTAAAAATAAAAATAAAAACTATAACTTTCTTAAATTATTAGTTATATTGGCAGTGATAAATAAAATTAATTATATATCCTTAATTATCTTTAAATAATATATAATTTCAATTAATATATCTTAAATGAATAAATATTTTTATAAGAATAAAAATCATTTGGTTTTGTTAATATTATAATTTGTGTTAGATTTAAAAAAATTAAACTCAATCAAATTTGAATTAGACAAATGTTTAAAAAATAATTCTTTAAATGAGGCTATTTTATAAGAAATATTTTAATAATAAAATAAGATAATAGATTTTGATCATAATTTTAATTGTTATAATAAAATATAATCAATTTAACATGAAATATAATAATTTTTTCGATTTTATCTTAATGTAATTATATTTTATAATAAAAATAAAATTATTAATTAAAATATGTTATTCTTCAAATATTTTTTTAAAATAGTCTAATTTAAAGAAATATTTTTAAATTATCTAATCGATATATAATTGAGTTTAAATTTTGTTTTAAATACAACATAAATTTTAATGTTGACAAAAGTAATTGAGTTTATCCAAACATAAAAATATTTATTCATTTAAGATATATTAATTCAAATTTATATTTACATACTTGAAAAGTACTTATTAAGTTTATTTATCGTTGTAAAAAAAATAATAATTTAAGAAAAAAATATATTTTTTAAATTTAAATTTTCTTAAAATTATTTTTGTAAGTTATATTGTTAGTAATAGAATAATTTATAAATAAAATTATTATTTAGACATCTACCTCGAAAAATGTTCCAAAAATCCCCTTCCAAAAGAAAAAAATTTATTTTTTAATAATCCAGGTTCGAGGACCTACGAACTTGGGTCCAAGACCCACGCTCTTTGAGTCCAAAACCCACGCGCGTGGGTTCTTAAACCCATGCAAGGGCAAATGAATTATTTTGACCCACGGGCTTAGGTTAAAAACCCACACTCATGGGTCATCAACCCAAGCTCATAGGTTGACTCGTCCCCATGGATTTTTCCTCTATTTTTTTTGGTTCTTTTTGGCCCAACGTGGCTCTTTTTGGTATTCTTTTGGTTTCTTTTGGGTTTCTTCTCAATTTAGGCATGCTTGAGAAACCTTCCGAAGGAGTTTCCCCCCTTTCTGACTGACATGAATTCTTCATCATCAGATTTTTAGGGAATCATCAAAAGGAACTAAGAAAGTTAATGTCCCTCCACCCTCTTCCCTGTTTTCTCCCCTCGTAAGGTAGTTTGAGCGTCTCTGAACCCATTGACTTGGAAGCAGTTCAAGTTTTTCCCTATAGTAAGTGCCCTCAAGTAAGGCCCTAAAGAAAGGCACAATCCTATACCCCATAATATTAGGTGGAGACTGGCTGACACAGTTTAGCTCTATGATCAGGAAAGCTTTTCACCAGCGGGCATCAGAAGCCATACTTGGTGAATGATTGTTTTCCTCTTTGAGTGCTCTATCCTTAACCTAGGATAATAGGTCTATCTTGGGTGTCAATAATGATATGCAAATTATGCTATTAAATTCCATTCTACAAACCAAATTCATTTATTCTAAAATTGCTATTTTCAGGTCTAAATTTAAAAAATTGTTGCAACTTATAGAAACAAAATTTTGAGCTCAAATTTTAAACAAACTTAGATTTATATGTCTACTACATGTTATAAAAATTTCAATCCATTTGGATAACTACAGAGGAAGTTATAAATGGATTAACATAACTAGGTCAATTACGCTAATAGATTAAGTATTAAAAAGTATAGCTTCATTAGACTATCATGAAGGCAAAATCAGCCTAGCTCAAACCTAAAAAGTTACAGAGAACTCTTCAAAGTTTTCTTAGAATCAAACCAATCTTAATTTGGAGCTCAATTTATGATTAGAACAATAAGACTGAAAAATCATAATTTCAGATGTTGAAATCTACAACTTATAAACCCTAACTTAAATCAACCAAAAGAATAAAATTACTTACCAAATTAATCACTAGAGCCTTTAGGGATGAAGATTATGGCCTGGAATGAGTTCTAGACTTAATATTAAACTTTTTTTTATTATACACATGGATAACATTTAGTCTGATGTGGCATTTTTTAGTTATTTTGTATGCAATAGTTAATACTGTTAAATTGAACTGTTAAAAAGGTCCTTAATAGATAGGAAAATAAAAGATTTAGACTTCAATAAAATGCAATAAAATAATAGGGTCAATTGTAAATCGTTATAGTTTGGGGGCTTGATAATAAATTTTGTCCTATAATAAATAACACTTGCAGAAGCCATCATTACTATATTTAAAGTGTTTATCTATGAAGCACTGACACTTCAAATATGGTAGAGTGTGGAGTATCCGTGTCGAACATTTTTCGAACATCGACACGCGCCCGACATTGCCCGATACGTGTCTGACACGGCTCTATTGTTTTATTGTTTTTTTCTTTTTAGGACATGGGACCGACACGGCATGACACTTTTAGGACACGGCGGGGTACATTTTTAGAACACTTTTTAGCTTTATTTTTTATAAAATTTAATTTAATTTATTTATTATTAATTTAGTAATTAATAATTTAATTTAATAAATTTAATATTTAATTTAATTGGTCACTTTTTATGTTTACCTTATATATGACAATTACAGATAATTAATTAAATTATTATATTAAGTGTTTAAATTTCATGAAATTTTTATTTTATCACACTAGTTTTATTTTTTTAATAAATCATCTTTATATAATAAAAAATAATACACATTTTATCTAGAATATATATATATATATATTTCACATAAAATGTGTATTATTTTATAACTTTATTCCACATAAAATGTGTGTTATTTTTTATTATAAAATAAAATTAGAGTGATAAAATAAATATTTCACATAAAATATGTGTTATTTTCTATTATAAAATAAAGTTAGAATGATAAAATAAAAATTTTATAAAATATATATAGCGTATTCTGTCCGTGTTATTTTCTTAAATTATTTAAAAATCACCGGATCCATCTCCGATTCATATTGTATCCATGTCCACACTTTTAAGGTGTTTATTTATACATAATCCACTAAGCCACAAAATTTGCCACAAAATTTGCCATAAAAGGACCACGTGGCAAGTAAAATAAGATCTTGATAAATTGAATGATGTAGCACTTAAAAAGGTCACATCATCTCTTTTTTTTTTAAGTCACATCGTATCCCGTATTTTTATCTTAACAAATTTATTATCATCTTTTTAACTAATTTTTCAATATAAATGTCTATATTTTTTAACTCTATTTTTTAAAATTTAAATATTTATATTTTTTACTATTTAAATTACTTAAGGAGAATAAATTTATTATCATTCAAATCATTTAAAATATTATTTTACATTTCATATCAATGATGTTAAATTCTGTCAAATGGGAATGTAACAATTTAAATGAAAAATGTTAACATATCTCTATAAAATATAAATTAAAATTAGGTAATTAAAAAATTAAATTTTATAATTAAATTTTAAACATATATAAAATTTGATAAACGTCTACAATGATCACTATTACGTGATAAATACTCCTATTTTATAGTGATAAAAATAAAAGCAAACTAAAGTTTCTAAAAAAAATAAAATTTTCCTAAAATTTTTGCAGCTTAAATTCTTTGATCTTCATATTCTGTTAAAAATTAATTTAAAATTATATTATTTTAAATCCAAAACCAATCTATCAAAATTCAGTGGTTTATTTGTAATTAATTTGGTGACAATTGTTTTTATAATAAATAGTGTAGTTTGATATATTTTATTAACTTTAAGCTGTCCAAACCAACGAATGACTGCTAATTAACCCTTCGCTAATAATCAAGCTTTTAATTTGTTGGTGGAGGCGTAGGCATTGAACTAGTTTTACAAAATAACCTATTGTTGAGGTACAAGTTCAGGCGGGTCGTGGGTGTATTGGTGATGAATGATGATGCTGAAAATTTTGGAAGTACCAGTTATTGGAGTTGGACGGCACCACAAGACAACAGTCCAACCAAAAATTATCCATGTCCAGAATTCAAATTCACACACCTGAGATTGTGGATTTGGGAACCCTTTTCTAAATCTTGAAAAGTATTGGGATGAAACAACATTTTTGCCCATTTCGGATACGCTGACCAAGAAATTTATATGTACTCGTTGATTACCGACCATAAATCTCACTGATGAAACACGTGAAAGTCAAACAATTAGTTCCTATTCACATTTGCCTTTGATTTGTTAATTGACATTTGAGCTTCGTATTAATAAATCAACATTCTTATAGCTATAACTCCATGGTCAAACTGCACAATCTCAGGAGAATGTTTTGTTTAATAGATGAAAGCACTAATTGTTATTTAATATTAAATAATTAGATTACATTCAAAAATAAATAATTCGTTTTTGTTTTAATTTTTATAAAATTTCATTTTTATTAACTTTATTTTTTAGTTCTTTCTTACTATCTTATAGCTTAATTGAATTTATTTTTTATTTAAATTATATTGTTTGTATTAAATAATTACTGATAAAATATTTTAAAATTAAATTTATATTTTTTTTGTTTATAATTCATAATAAAATAAATATTATTTTAATTTATGATTAGTAATTAGATCGTTGTGATTTTTATATTTATAACTTAACTATTACAGTAGAAAATTTGAATTTAAAGTTCATTTTAAATAGTAAGTCACTATTCATCATTATTTACTATATTTAAATAATTTATGTTATTAAAAAATATTAGCTGCTACATAAACATATATATAAATAAATTACATGATCAGTAATTATTTGACACATTTACGGTAAAAAAAACAAATAAATATTATAATTCTATCTTTATCAACTAACTGTCAAATTATCAACTACTAGTTATAAATTATTAACAACTATTGGCTAGCATAAATAGTTAAACTAAACTATATTTTATTTAAAAATACCATAAAATAACAAATATTATGTTTGGTGTGGAGCATTAATTTTTTTATAAAGAATGAAAAAAAATTAATATACCTCAAATCTTTAAAGTTTAATGTAAAATCTTCCTTTTATTGTATTGGAAATGAAATTATTACTATTACTACTACTACTAGTATTATTGTTATTATTATTATTATTATATGAAAAAACATGATGATGATGATGATTATTATTATTAATATTATTATTATTATTAACTTAAAATTATAATAAATATATTAATATTGGAAATATTACTTATATCAATGTTTATTTTCAAATATATTATCAACAATAATTGATAACAATTTTATTGAATTTATGATATTAATAAAAAAAATTAATTGACAATAACAACAAATTATTAGAAATAGTTTAGCTCGACCCAAATATATTCGAACTCTTTTGTTTGCATTCAAATTTCCCCGTAAATGCTTAAGTTGTGTACCAGTTCAAGAATTGGATTATTAGCAGAATAGTAGTAGAAAAGATCCTTTTCTCCTTTTTTTTTTAAACGAAAAACTTCCATTAGTTAGGAAGAAGAGGATATTGATTCCTCACATACAACGCTAGTGATTTGAGAAACAACATTACAGATACTTTGGAATGAGAAGATAAATCGGGAAAGAGGTTATAGATTACAATACTTTAGAATTGTCTATTCTAATAAACAAATCTAAATGAGAATATATATATATATATATATATATGAGAGATTCATGCAAAACAGAGGTTATCCCACATAAGCACTCACAAGCAAGTGTTCCATCCATCCATGATCAAATAATGATAATTGAATATTTATCCATTCTCATCACCATTAATTCATATAATTAATTCACCATTGATCAAATAATGATAAAATGAAATAAAATAATTAAGACACAGGGAATAATCAAAACAACGTGAATCAATGATTAGGGCAAATACCTCAAGTGATTCTCAAAATACTATTCAAATTAAATGTTTGATCATAAGCTCATCGGTACTTTGCTTAAATAAAGCAAAATGAGGTTTAAGCTTCTTTATTATACTTCCTCCCTAAAAAATGCTGTCTTGAAACTAAAAATCTCAACTTTTCATAAAGGAATAGCAAAAAAATACAAACTGTGTAGTAAAAATGCAAATTTTATAATAAAAATATAAATTTTATAGTCAAAATACAAAATTTCAGTCAAAATTGAAACTTTATAGTAAAAAAATGTAAAGTTTATAGTAAAAATGTAAATTTTATAATAAAAATATAAATTTTATGATAAAAATGTAAATTTTACAGTTAAAATGTAATTTTTATGATAAAAATGTAAATTTTTATAGTAAAAATATAAATTTTATAGTAAAAATGTGATCTTTACTATAAAAATTTAAACTTTATATTTAAAATATAAATTTTATGATAAAAATAAAAACTTTTATAGTAAAAATATAAATTTTATGATAAAAATGTAAACTTTGTGAGATGTACGAAATGGGTATGTTCATCAATACTAAAAAATGCAAGATTTAATCAAATGAATCCACAAACACTCCTGGATTCACTTCACTCACTCCTCATCCCTCATCTCCAACCAAACATTACTTCTCAAATATCAACACATAATTTTTTTTAAATAGTTAAACAACAAAAATTGTACTATCAAATTCTTTCATAAAGGATAAAAATTAATTTAAAATATCATATAATCAATAAAAACTATTAAAAATTTTCATAAAAATAAAAATGGATGACATATATATATATACAAACATATAAAAAGTTAAGTTGCAATTCGAGTAATTAAAAATAAAATAAAATATTAAAATTATCAATAACAATTGACTTTCAAGTTATGACCTATTTACTGATTATTTGATAGAATTTTTATATATTAGACATAAATCAGTAAAAATGATATGTAATTGATACTGATATGATTTATTTATTAGCATTCTCATAAGAATTAGTATAAAAATTAAATCAATAAATACAAGTAACAGTAATAAAAAAATTATAGATAACAGATGAGAATAAGAAATTCATCATAAATTTTTTAAATTTAATCATACATTATTAATAGATTTGATTCATAGTTTATTAATATAAAAAAAAAATGATTTACAAGATGCACATAGAGATAATAGAAAAATGAATAATTTTTTATTTACTCAATAATTTTTTTTATTATATGCCTTTACCCTATCATCACCTAAACTAAAAAAAATATACTTGACTAGAGGTTAATGATTAAGGGATTAAATATTGATCTCGATATCATAAAATTTACCAAACAAAAATAAAAATGGTCAACGCATAATCGATTATAACCAATAATACTATTTATTTTAAAAAATATCTTTTGCTCAATAAAAAATATCTTAAAAAATTTTTAAATATAAAAAATAATTAAAAATTTGCACAACTCTAATAGACTTTTAATATTTCTAATTTTTATTTTACTTTATCCAACAAACATTAATGTTTAATTTTTTTCACTCTTTTGTTTTTTTAAGATTTTCCACTATTTATTTAATTTTCTTTCTCTATTTAATGCTTAATGTGATGAAAGAGAAAACCTTTTTAATAAACATATAAATATCAATTATAATATCTTGCATATAGAATTGAAATATTTTAGAGTGGAAAGTGAAGATTGACCAACTCTCTTTTCTAAAATAAAAATATAAAGAGTGTATTGAAGACCATTTTGTCACAACCCGAATCCCATGAGCACATGATTGGCACTAGGGAATGAGAAAAACATAAAGCTTCTGAAATCCATAATAAGCCTCAAGGAATTTATCACAATAAAATTTAAACACTTAAGATTTTAACAAAAATTCAGCTGAGTTTCCTCTGTACTAGGAGCACAACCAAAATCTGCATAATGCAAATAACAGGCCCAATAATACATATCGATCACTACTACTTCAATATCACCATATTCACCAACGTTTCAATTTAAGTGTATATATAAGATACATGTTATAATACAATACAATACCAAAATCAATACAATAATAACAATTCTGCCAAACTTCTGGGGTATCTAAATTAACTATAAATTATTCCACAAATTTTAATAACATTACAATAACCTATATAGGGCAGCCAGTGAAGAATGAACCCGGCGCAAAGGAGAAGATCTAACAGTGGATTTCCAAAATCCTGGAAAAATAGTTGAGGGGAGTCAGACCTTATTGAGTAAGCTAATATAAAGAAATGCATGCCACTTTGAAAACCTCCTTGTTAAAATAAATTTTATAGAAATATAATATTTATAATTTATATTTGAAATCATTAGTTTATCAAAATCAAATTTAAAATATAAAGGATTTTTTTATAAAATCCCATAAACATTCTCAGAATTAAATAACCTTTATTTAAAATGTTAATAAGTGGAAAATCATGGTAGAATCTTAAACCACAAATCTAATAGCCACCGGCTCTCTTAATCCAAATGACTGCAGATCCCTAGAGCTAAGCATCCACTGAGATACCAGCTGTAGTCAGTCACTTATCCAATATTTACTGGTAGTTCCTGAGAGCTAGGCATCAATCGAGCTTCCAGTCCTAGTAAAAAATCAACAAAATACGCCCAAGAGCTAAACATCAACCAAGCCCTTCACTAACACACATCCGAGAGCTATGCATCAACTCAACTTTTCATTAACACATGCCCAAGAGCTATGCATCAACCGAGCTTTTCAGTAACACGCGCCCGAGAGCTTTGCATCAACCGAGCTTTTCACTAACACGTGCCCGAGAGCTATGCATCAACCGAGCTCTTCACTACCATAATCAATCAAGGGCCCAACTCAATAATCACTACCAGTGTGCACATGGTCCTGATGACACTCATCAGGTAACCTGTTCTACCAGTATTTTCCAAAACTCCTAATATAAATATTATGCAATAAATTTTAAAGAATGCCATAAAATAAAATAAAAATAAACCAAAAAATTCTTATATATGCTCCACAATAATATCCTTAGCAATAATAATCATATAAGCTATGATAATAAAATTATAACCTCAATAACATTCAAAACTTAATTAATATCTCAAATTTAATATTTTATTAAATACCAAAATCAACATACACTTCAAAATATTAACTTACAAGTGGAGCGAGCCGACCAACGTGCCCTCATCCGCCTAATCTCCAATGTTCCCACTCCGGTATTCTCTATAATAAATAATATTTATTTAAAATATATGCATATGTATATTTATCAAATAAATTCATAAAAATTTCCAAAAATTAATAAAAACAAGAATTTAATAAAATGGATTCAGAAAAATCCTAAATATGACATGGACTTAGAAAAATCCTAAATATGACAATTGAGGTTAAAGGAATTTATTTTGGTAAGCTAAAACAATTTAAATGGAAATTAAGAAATTTCCACCGAAACACTTCCAGGATTTTTAACTCAAAATCTGTGAGGAATCCAACCTAGCTCTAGTTACATAAATTAATCCTCATAATTTATACTATTTATTAAAAATAAAAGCATAATTTTTTGGGTTGGTCACTATTCCTCACAGGAATCCAGTTACGACTTGCTGGATTTCTCACCGGAAAATCGTTTTATACACAAAACAGACATATACACATGATCATAGCACTAAGGGGAATCTAAGAACATACACAACCACTTAAATTAACGACCGGATTTGTAGATCGGGTTAAATTAGATTTTTTACTAGTCAAACTCCCATCAAGTACCAAATGACAACTCCTGAACATGTGGTTGGTCTCTTTCGACTCCTGACAGTGAGAACAACTTGCTAGAAGTGACCACATCAGCTGAAATTTACCGAAAAAGCTGGTTTCCTCACAAAAAGTTTAAACTAAAACTTTGGAGATTTTACTAATTAATTTTAGGTCAATTTTCATGAAATAAAATTTATAGAGATGTGGAGGAGGTTGAGGAGTGTTTATGGTTCAAATTTCATGGCAAACGGAGGTCGTTTGCCCTATGAATGGAGAGGGAGAAGATGATAGTGCTACAATGAACAACGAGGAAGTGTTTAAGGGTCTTTGAGCATTTTTGCGTTTGCAGTAGATATAACTGAAGAGAGAATAAAAAATTATCACTTTGATACCCACATTTTTGGCAAATTTTCATTTGGTCCTTCCACTTAGGAAGTCTAGATAATTGCAGCAATTATATGAGTTAATCCCTTTTATACTAGAAAGTTGCCAACAGTTATTTATGTTAACACCATACAACGAAACAACAACCATTCAACAACCCAAAAATAACTTGATAACAACAGTAATATATATTTATTTATTTAAAATAAATATGGGTTATTACATTATTTCCCCCTTCAGAAAATTCGTCCTTAAATTGTATAATCTTACATTAACTTCAAAACAAGTGACGATATTGACTTCACATGTCTGCTTCAATTTCCCAATTATAGTCCTCTATTGTATGGTTGCTCCATAACACCTTTACCATAAGAATGTCCTTAGTACGGAGCTGATGAACTTGTCGATCCATAATTGCCACATGATACTCTTCATAAGACAAATCTTCACTATGCTCCATTGTCCGTGGCTGAAGAATATGAGAGGGATTAAAGATGTACTTCCTCAACATGGAAACATGAAACATTGGGTGAATCCGTAATAATTTTGGTGGTAACAACAATCTATAAGCCATATCACCAACTCTCGAGTGGATCTCAAAAGGTCCAATGTACCTTGGAGCTAGCTTACCCTTCTGACCAAATCTCATTACTCCTTTCATCAGTGACACTTTCAAAAATACCATATCTCCAACAAAGAATGACATATCTTTTCTTCTGGGATCTGCATAGCTATTTTATCAACTAAAGGCTGTTTTTAATCTCTGTTGAATGAGAGGAACTTTCTTAAAATTTACTTGCACCAACTCTGGCCTCGTTAGTTGCCTCTCTCCAATTTCCCAACATAAAGGTGATCTACACTTCCTACCATATAATGCTTCATATGGAGCCATCTCAATACTTGCATGATAACTATTATTATATGCAAATTCAATCAATGGCAAGTGTAAATCCTATTGATCACCAAAGTCCATCACACAATCTCAGCATATCTTCTAGAGTTTGAATGGTCCTTTTTGATTGGCCATCCATTTGAGGATGAAAAGCTGTACTGAAGTCAAGTCTAGTACCCAATGCTTTATGCAGCTCTTGCCAAAAGACTGAAGTAAAAGTAGCTCCTCTATCCGACACTATACTCTTTGGCACTCTATGTAGGTAAATAATACGATTGATATACAATCTGGCTAGCTTGTATGTAGTATAAGTCTTCTTAATTGGCAAGAAGTGAGCTTATTTGGTCAACCTATCAACTATCACCCATATGGCATCACAACCACTTGATGTGCTAGGCAATCTAAAAATAAAGTCCTTCGCAATTATATCCCACTTCCACTCTAGAATGGGTAACTGTTGCAGTAATCCCGAGGGTCTCTGATGCTCTAATTTCACCTGTTGACATGTGAGACACTTGGATATAAACTCTGCAATGTCTCTTTTCATCCCATTCCACCAATATGTATCTTTGAAATCATGATACATCTTGGTAGAACCTGGATGAACACTATAAGAAAAAAAATGTGCCTCTTCCGTAATCTTTTTTCTCAAGTCATCCACATCTGGCACATACAGCCCAGTGCCTAAAAGTAGCACACCCTCATTGTCAATTGCAAATTCTTGAGACTGACCTTGCTGAACTTATGCCATTATTCTCTATAATTATGGGTCCCTACTATGAGCTGCCTTAACTCTATTTAAGTACACTGATCGTACTCTAAATTGAGCCAATAAACATTTCTTGGTTACCTTCCACTGGAACCCCTAATCAATCAGTTCATGTAATTCTTTAATGACTAGCCTCCTTTCCGTGTTGATGTGAGCAAGGCTGCCTATTGACTTTCTACTCAACACGTCAGCTACCATATTAGCCTTACTTAGATGGTAAAGAATAAAGCAATCATAATCTTTTAGAAGTTCCATACATCTTCTTTACCTCAAATTCAAGTCTCTTTGTTGGAAAATGTACTTTAAACTCTTATGATCGGTGTGTATTTCATAAGTTACAACATACAAGTAATACCTCTAAATCATCAATGCAAACACCACCGTCGCCATTTCCAAAACATTAGTAGGATAGTTCTGCTCATCCTTCTTTAACTGATGTGAAGCAAAAGCAACTACTCTCCCATTCTGTATTAATACATAACCCAATCCTACTCGAGAAGCCTCACAATACACCGCATACCCTTCATTCCCTAAAGGTAAAGTCAACATTGGAGCTGAAGTCAACCTATCTTTGAGCATCTGAAATTGCTCCTCACATTTATCCGTCCACACAAACTTGACATTCTTCTGGGCTAACCTTATTATAGGCATGACAATCTAAGGGAAATCTTTCACAGATCTCCTATAATAGCCAGCTAAACCTAGAAAATTCCTTACTTCTGTGATTGTTGTGGGTCGCGGCCACTTTGTAATAGCTTCAATCTTTTTGGGATCCACTTGTATGCCATCAGTGGATATCACATGGCCTAAAAATGGCACTTAATCCAACAAAAATTCACATTTTGAGGGCATACAATTGATGTTCCCTTAAAGTCTGAAGCACCATCTGTAGATGGCAGGGTTTAGCGTGCGCCCAAGTTTATTGCAACCGTGACACTATTTGAGCTCAGGGCTCTAGGGAACACACTAACCACTGTCACAAAGACATGGTGTGGAGATGAGGAGTCGCCACCCAAGGTAATAACTGGGACAAATCAAAATTGGTTGTAACTCGATTCTCTAATACAAGCTAGCACCACAACCAGGAATTCTGGATACGGAATACCAACTTCTTTTAGTCTTGTGTTCATTTAGATTTATTTTATTAATTACTATCTTATTCCCTAATCACATGCAATTTCATTAAACCCGAAAAATGGGCCTATGTCTATTAAATTTTAAAAGAAAAAAAGAAATAAATTAGTGAGCTTAATTCTAATCAATTTTAATTAAATGAAATGATCCTAAGTCTACAATTTATGAAGAAGGCTTTATTAGTGGGCTGAGCGAAGTCTAAGTTAATTTTATTTAACTAAAAATGGGCCTAAAGTCTAAATTAACCTAATGGGCCTAAATTAATTTTAAAGTTAATTAAACCTAAATTTTTAAAAGCCTATTCATTAAGTGAGTTAGGTCTACACATGGGCCCAAAATAAATAAAAATAAAAACAAGCCCAAATAAAGTAATAGATCAAAAAAAACATTACGTGATTTTCTAACCCTAATTTTAATTACATACAACCTAAAATTTATCTAAAGCCAACATTAATTTTAATTGAATTTACCAAATGAAATCCTAATTTACTAACCAATTAAAAACACATGCCACGCACGTAATTTCACTATTCCCACTATTGAGGCTATTGTAATGATCTACTGAGAATAAAAAAAATTAAAATTAACTACAACCAAAAAAATAAAATAAAGTACAAAATAAAATTACAAAATGAATGAACAAAATAAACCTAAAACACGTCCAAATACAAAAGTTAATCCATGGCATTCCATGGATCTTCATAGGTTTTGTTCGCCACCATAAATTCAAATCACCCCATCCATATCATAAACACAAAAATAAACAAGGATTAGTAACTAAAGAATAAAAATGAAAATCAAATCAGATCAAATCAAAATAAAATAGAATAAAAATAATCAAATAAAACAAGAAGAGAAAGGAGTAGAAAAAGAACTAGTTAGATGGATGCAGTATTGATTAGCTCCTTAGAGGTTTTGTTTAATTCACCGTCTGAATAGATCTCCAGAATTGATTAAGGTATTCTGGCTTCAATTGTGTTTTCATCAAAATCTTTTAATCGTCGAACCAAAAGAAAGCGTTTCTTTAGAAATCTCCCAAAACCAAAGAAAAATATTTTTTTCTCTCTCTTTTTTTTCTCTTTGCCTCCTCTCTTTTTTCTCCATTTTTCCCTCCTTTTCTACGTTCTCCTCTCCTCCTTTTATTCTTCCATATATCCAAATCCATTTCAAGGATAAGTGATTACGTAGAGATAAAATGATCAGTAGAAGTTACGTAGATAGGATCAAAGATAGAGCTGATATACGTTAATTTCTTTATTTATTTTTTCGGTAACTTTTTTTTTATTAATTAATTAATTTTTGACCAACCAAATTTAAGAAAAATCAATAAAAAAATTAAAATAAAACAAAATAAAAAAAGAATTTCACGGATTACCGATCGGTAATCTAGAATTCCAACCGAAATTCTATAATCCCGACCGAAATTCTGTAATTTCGATCCAAATTCTAGAATTATGATCGAAAATCTGGATTTCCAGTCGAACATATGGAATTCCAATCGAAATTCTGGAATTCCGGTCGGAAATATGGAATTCCGATCGGAATTATGGATTTCCGATTGAAAATCCATTATTCCGATCCGAAATTGAATTTCCGGTCGGAAATCCACTATTCCGATAGGAAATCCATTTTTCCCTTTTTTTTAACATTTAATTACAAAAAACCCCTCAAGAAAAAGAAAAATTTTCAATTCAGTCCGTAAAAATGCAATCAAGCCTTGGAATCCGAAATTGAAATACTAGAGACCTATTTGCGACGAGTTTTCATCATTGGAGTCCTCTTTCGCATCCATATTCTAGTCATCCTGAAATTGGGTGCTTACAAGTACATATTTTGTTTCCAAGTAATGTGGCATATTGTGTAGGCTAGGAAAGTAGCTCTTTCTATGGAACACATAATTATAGGGTTGGCACTATACTTTTCTACTTTCAATTTAGCTAACCATGGCATGGGATTTTTAAAGATAAGAACCTTGGATGCAAAGATGTTTATCCATGTTGAGATCATCATAAAATGGAGTATATTGTAAAAACCTAAAAATTAAAGGTGTTATTTGTTGTGCCAACATGCTTTGCACCACGTCACAATACCTATCTCTTAAGTAGGAGAAAATAATGAACCAAGTAGCAATAGAGAGTAAATTAAGTGCAAGACTTCAATTGAGGAAGCTACAGGATGGCAATAAGTTTTTATCCCCCTTAACATGATGGAGTTGAGTGTGAATGCAAGACTCAATGAGCTTTAGTTCTAAATTAAAGAATTACTAAAGCAACAAACTTAGTAGAATAAGAGGCTTAAGAGCTTCATCGAGTCAGTCGGTTCCACTACTTCTTCACCACCTAGTCCATCTCAATGAAATGAGTACTTTCTTTTTTATTTTTAATTTTCAATGTTATGTTTTAATTCTAGTTTATGCTTTGAGTTTCAAAGAGGAAGGGATCATGCATTGTATTACATTGCATTACTACTTTAGTTACATTTAGTTATTTTAGGATTCTTTCATGCATTACACTTGAGTTTTTGAGACTTGTTCATATGAAGAGTTTAGCTCATAAAATGCGATTTTCTTAAATAAGCATTATAATCTCCAATTGATGTTAGGTTGAACCTTCAAGCTAGAAAAATAACATGTGGTTAGGGATTTTTTATTTTTAATGTACTCAATGCTTGCTTCTTTGTTGAATGATTTAATTTGGATACTTAATGTTGGAAAGAAATGCTTTTAAGTAAGAATTATAATTAAACTCTTAAGTTAGTCAAGTTAACATATGTCTTGGTACCTAAGGTGAAAAAAATGAGATGGAGCGTAAAACGCACTTGTTAATAATATAATTAGGAGCTAAAACTTCCAATTTTTAATCTTTATGTGCTCCTTCTACTCCAATGCTCTAAATTAGAGTATGAGTATCCAAAGGATCCTTTTTGGAGGTATTTACATTGAGTAGTACGAGAAAGGTATAGGATATTGAGATCGGGAAAACCTTTAATAAAAATAATGAGATTGGATTTCCAAATGGATACCTTATATGCATCGGATTTTAGGCTTGCCAAGTTTTGAAGTAATTCTTATTTACTTTTATTTTTCTCTTATGTTAAGTTTTTACTTTCATGAATTCAATTAATAAGTTTTCTCTCCACATGGTAAATTTTATATCCTTGACCTTGACTTATTATTTTAGTTTTTGGTTTCTAAGCTCTATATTAATGGGAGATTAAAATGGTTTGTCAAGTTAAAACTAGTTAATGGATTTAATTCTTCATGTTAATACATTGTTTTCATGTTTTGCTTGAGGAAAAATAAAGACTCAAGTTTGGGAAGTTGATAAGCATGAAAAATACTATATTTTGAACGCTAATTTGTTGAATTTTGGGTGTCTAGAGTCTAGTTTAAAATTGAATATTGATATGTTTTCAGTTAAAAAGTGTCAAGTCTAGGTTTTTAAGAGATTTAGTAGTTTAATTATATTTTTTGTTATTTTTAGTTTCTTTTTATGTTTTTTTTTTTTGCTAGATATGCTCAATGCAAAGTAAAGGCATGAGGTGCCAATGTGATAACATAAAGAGTAGAACTCAAAAATCTCCATGGAAGTGATCAAATTTGCACTTTCAAGACAAGGATCAGGACATACGACTATGTGCTTGAGGCCACACAGCCATGCCTGACCCACCACATGAAGACCTATAGTGAAGCTATTCATGTATGCTGTGTGCTTGAGGGCACACTTCCATGCCAGATTTAAAGAGAAAGGAGCCTGTCAGAAGTATACTAGGCACAACTGTGTGCTTGAAGGCACATGACCATGCATGATTACGAGATTTTCATAAAAAGATGCACACACAGTCGTGTGCCCTAAGCAAATATGTATGGAAAGTTTATTATAGGGTTTTTATAGGAACAATATGAATAGTTGTGATTTGCCTCTTGAAGAGAGGTTAGCTAGTTCTTACAATAATTGATAATTCTTAGTCTTTATTATTCAAAGAATTTTTCTTAGTTTTTCTTGCAACTACTCAAGGATTGAATTAAGAGTGGAAGATTCAAGTGTTGGGAATTCAAACATCATTTTGAATAAAGAAGATTCAAGAAAGGGTTTTTCTTTTATTATTTCTTCTTTTTTTTAATTTTTATATTAATATGAATATTTTTGGATCTTTTACTTCTCCCTCTTCTTCTTCTCTAATTCTTATGAGTAGCTAAACTATTAGTTAGGGTTTTAGATTTGGCTTAATATGGACTTAATTAGTTTGAACTTCTAATCTAACAATTCTCATTCTATGGTTATTATTGAACTTAATGATTTCATTTTTCTGATCACCCATTGATTTCATTTAGATAATAGGTTTAGATCGAGAGATTAATTCTATTAAGACCACAATAGTAGCCTATCAATTAATTAAATTAGCTGAGAGATACTTGGGTTATTAATATTTCCCTTTAAAGCTTTGCTTCAAATATTGAATATGATTAATTGCTTGAGTTAGTGAGAACTAAATAATTAGGTAATTGTTACAAGCAATTAATTGTGGTAGTACTTGAGTGTGACTTTCATAATTTAAAAGATGCTTATGAAATAGAATGGAATTCATAATTGAGAAGAAAGTTGACATAATTCTTAAATAAATTTGAGGCAAGGATAAAAAACCTAACAATTATTCATATAGTGAATTTAAGAGTAGTTAGTTTAAGTTTATTTCATTTTTACATTTATTTCCATCAAACACATAATCGACCTTCAAAAAAAGCAAATACTAAGAGTAATTCAATAATTAGTACTCAAATCCATGTGGGATAGATATTTAATTACTACTTGGATGACTCTGTGCACTTGCAGATTGAGTTAAACATCACCAAATGGCACCCCGTCACATCAATATTCACCCATTTATATGTATTTATGATCATTAATCTATTAATCACTTGGATTATTTAAATTAAGAATTTACACTTCATGCGACTATTAATATTATGCTAAATGGTAATTGTCTGATTTTATATCGACTGAGCAATTATTTTTAGGATAAAAAATTAATTATATCTAATAAACTATTGGGTAATGATTCATGTCAAAAGTGATTCTCAGACGATATTAGCATCAACAATAAATAATAATTAATTAGAATTTAAATGCCTTAAATAATAGGTAAACTTTAACTATAACCATATCAATGAGTAATTAACCTTTTATTTATTCATTAATTTAAATTTTCTTTTAATTATCTAATGTTGTTAATTTTTATTATTCATGCCATTATTCTCCTTCTTGTTATTATGTTCGTTCACTTGGTATTTTCTTATGAAATACTCACACCTCACTGCTTATTTTTCCATATTGTATATATATATATGTTGAGCCTGGACATAATAATAGTGGATTTCAGCTATATGTCTAAATTGAGCTAGAAAATGTTTAATGGAGATTAATTTTCTATGTAGTTAAATATTCTACTAAGTATAACTAAAATTATGCTAAATAAAGCTATAATACTCGGATGTAAAGTATAAGAGTAGAGCTTACCTTATGAGCTTTCTTATTAGATGTTTTGAGGGTAACACTCTAATAAGGGTTTTAGTAGGGGAGGGTGTCACACAATTCTTGGAGTATTATGCTATTGTCAAGATGAATGGTGTGCCTCTGGAAGCAATTCAACCCATACTTTTCCCTTTCTCGCTCAATGATACAACAAAGAGATGGTTAACAAGTCTCCCCTTAAATTTTATCACCACTTGGCTAGAGATGTACAAAAGCTTCTTTAACAAGTACTTCCCTTTGGCTAAGATTCTTTTCATCTGAAATAAGATAAATTCTTTCTACCAAAGGGATGATGAAAGTTTTTATCAATGTTGGGAGAGGTTTAAAGACTTGCAAAGATAATGCCCTCCTTACCTTATTCATCAATGGGACTTAGTTTCATAATTCAAAAAAGGTATCAATCTTATAGTATGAATCACAATTGATACGACCTGTGGTGGAACAATAATGAGCAAGAATTTGAAAGATGCTTTAGATTTATTTGAAGAAATGGCCACCACTTAACACTTGTGGTGCTTCTACCAAAAAGAGTGGTCTTTTAGAAGTGGATGGCCTATAAATGGTGAATGCAAAGTTGAATGCATTATCCAAGAGAATTGATAAGATGAGTGTTGATGCGATTGGTTCATCTACTCCTTCAAATTGTGAGTTATGCCAAAGAGGGCACTCATCTATTAAGTAAATGCAAAACTTGATAATGGAACATATGAACTTCTTGAGCAATCTCAACAAAGGTCCTCATAATAATCTCTTTAGCAACACCTACAACCCAAGTAAGAGGAACTATCTTAACTTTTCTTAGAGCAACTAAGGACATCAAGGCAATATTCATATGAGACCAAAAGCACCTTTTGGATTTGCAAATTAGAGTTTTTAACCTCCACATTAGTCTCCAGCCAGCTACCCAGCTCATTCTTATTAAGACCAGGCTTTTAACTCTTCCTTTTCTTCACTTAAGAGTAATATAAAGAAGCTCATGGACATGATAGTAAGTAAGATGAGCCTCCAAAAGGAAACTATGAGAAGATTAGAGAGCAAATTTGAGCAAGTATGTTAACAGAATCAACTTATATTTAAGAATCATTCCTCATCAATCCACAAATTGAAAGTGTAATTAAGGAAAATAGCTAATTTCCTTTCACCAAGGCATCAGGGTACCCTTCCAAGCAACAAGGAAACTAATCTAAGGAGCAATTAAAGGTCGTCACCTTAAGAAGTTGAATGGAGATAACATACCCACAAAAATCCATTGTCCCAGTGGACTTTATAATGCTTGAATTTAAAAAAGATGAAGACGTACCCTTGATCCGTGGCATGCCCTTCCTTTACACTACTAAGGAAATTATTAATATGTATGATGGCTCACTCATATTGAGAGTGGTTTAAAAGAGTAACAAGTTTGGTGTGTACAAGGCCATAAAACAACCTTGGGATAAAAAGGGTTATATGAGGGTGGATGTAATTGATGAGTGTGTGTATAAAGTCCAATGATGGAGGTTGGCAAAGTTCTATAAGGAAGATGAAGTAGAGAAGTGTTTGACTATATAATCCATAAAAAATGAAGAATTCCACCCAAAGCTTCCTTTCAACCCCTTTAAGTCACCAAGAAACACTAGCCCTAGACACTACACCCACACCTTTTTTTCTTATTCAACCACCCAAACTTGAACTTAAGCCTTGGGTAGAACCACATAATTCTCCCAAAAGTAAGAACAAGCCTTAGTAAAGTTATTGAAAAGAAGAGTCAATGCGATTGGTTAGTAAGTTTCAAACATTAACGGTTTGTATGCATAAGATTTCCATGGAAGAGGGACATAAGCCAACAATTGAGAGGCAAATGAGGTAGAACCTGATTATATAAAAGTAGTAAAGAAAAAGGCGATAAAGCTACCTAATTTCGTGATCATATATTTAATCTTTGATAGCTCTTAGGTCAGCCCCATCCAATATGTTCCTAAAAATGGGGGTATAACCATTGTGGAAAATCAAAAGGGGGATATGATTCCAACAAGAGTGGTGAGGGGTTGGCGAGTGTGTATTGACTACTGAAAGTTGAATGCTATCATAAGAAAAGATCACTTCCCATTGTCATTTATTAACCAAATGTTGGAAAGACTTTTCAGGCATGCATTCTATTACTTTTTAGATGGCTACTCTAGTTACAATCAAATAGCAATTGCTTTGGAGGATCAAGAGAATGCAAATTTTAGTTGCCCTTATAGAACCTTTCCCCATGAAAGGATACTTTTGGCTTATATAATGTCTCAGCCACTTTCCAAAGGTGTGTAATGGCCATCTTCTCTAACTTTATCAAGAATATAATAAAGGTGTAAATGGATATTTTTTAGTATTTAGAAATTTATTTGAGGAATGCTTAAAGGACTTTAACAAAGAGTTGGTTAAGGAAAGAATTGAATTAAGAGAAGCATTACGTCATGGTTAAGGAAAGAATTATATTAGGCTATAAGATCTCTTTAAAAGGCATCGAGGTGGATAGAACTAGAATTGAAGTAATTTAGTATCTCCAATACCCACAAATGTTAAAGGACCACTGAGCTTTTTAGGCCATGTTGGCTTTTACTGACTGTTTATCAAAGAATTTTCCAAGATTTCTCAACCTCTCTCTCATGTGCTTAAAAAAGATGTTCCTTTTAAGTTTACTATTAAGTTCAAACTTGCTTTTAAGGGGTTAAAGGAAGCCCTAATTTTTACCTTGATTGTGGTTGCCTCATATTGGAATTTTCCCTTTGAACTCATACGTTATGCTAATGACTATGCAATAGGGGTTGTACTTTGTCAAATAAATGAGAACAAGCTATATATGATTTACTATACAAGCTAAACCCTCTTCAACACTTAAATGAATTATACTACCATGGAAAATGAGATGTTGGTGTTCATCTTTACATTTGACAAGTTTCACTTTTATTTTTTGGGTTCTAAGATGATAGTCTTTACAAACCATTCCACCATCAAATACTTGCTCACAAAGAAGGACGCCAAACCCCAACTCGTTCGATAGGTACTCCTCTTGCAAGAATATGATTTAGAGATTACTGACAAGAAGGGGTCAGAAAATATAGTGGCGATCACTTATTAGGGCTGGAAGAGGAGAATACTAGTGAGGATGAAGAGCTTTCCACTAAAGATGTATTCCAAATGAGTTACTCCTAGCACTTGTATTTGTGGATGCACCATGATTTGTGAATATTTCAAATTATCTCTCCAGTAGACAAGTGACTCATATCAACAATGGAAGAAGTTATGCATGATGCCAAAACCTACATTTGGGATGATCTATTTCTATGAAAGTTATGTAATGATAAGATATGTGAAAAATGAGGAGATTCATAGCATTTTGGATCATTTTCATGGAACCATTTATAGAGGACATTATGGATAATCAAAATAATGGCTAAAGTATTTGAGTGTGGTTTTTACTAGCCAACAGTGTTCTAAGACTCAAAGCACTTAATTCAAGAGTGTGACCAATGCCAAAGGAGTAGGAATATCTCAAGGAAAGATGAAATGTTACAAATAGGAATCTTAGAAGTAAAGTTATTTGATGTGTAAAGAATTGACTTCATGGTCCCTTTCCACCTTCTTAAAGAAATAAATATATTTTGATGTGTGTGGATTACATTTCAAAGTAGGTTGAAGCTTGTACCATTAATGACACTTGCATGGTACATAAATTCTTCAAAAAGTTGTTTGCTTAATTTGGATACCCCTAGCCATCATAAGTGATAGAGGCACCCACTAGTGTAATAAAAATTTAAAGGCATTGTTAACTCCGTATGAAGTCAAGCACAAAGTGTCCACCTTTACCACCCTCAAAAACATGGACAAATGGAAGTTAATAATCAAGAAAATCAAGAAAAAATGGGCAAAAAAACTTTATGATGCTCTTTGGGCTTATCGGACAATATTTAAAACCTTAAATGGCATGTCTGCATATCAATTAGTGCTTGGAAATTCTTACCATTTACTAGTGCAAGTAGAGCACAAAGCATATTAGGCCGTTAAAGTTCTAAATCTTGACTTCTATAAATCTTGACTTTAAGAAATTAGAGAGAATAGGCTTCTACGGTTGAATAAGCTTTGACAAGATGAGGTAAGTTTCCTTTAAGAATGCAAGCATCTATAAAGAGCACACCAAAAAGTGGGATAATGCAATGGTAAAGTCTAAAGAATTCATGGTCGGTGAGCAAGTCCTCTACAACTTAAGATTAAGGTTATTTCTTGGGAAACTCAAATCATGATGGTTTGGTTCTTTCACAATCACTAAAGTTTTCCATCATAAAGCAATTAAGGTAGTAAATAAGGATGAAACAAAATTCAAGGTCTGCAAGATATCCATCCTTAAGCATGCCAATAGTTGAGCTAGGATCTTTAAAATAAGTGCTTCTTGAGGGCTCAACCAAGTCCTTAACATTTCACGTTAGTTCTTTTGTTTTAAAGTATTTAATTTCTTTTGTAGCTTTTGGTTTGATTAGCTTATTAGAATAATACTATACCCCTCTTCCTTGTTTTCAGTCAAGTCACATTGTTGGGAGCAATATGAAACGAAACGAAGACCAATTAAGGGTGCTCAAGTCAAGGGTTAAAGCCATAAAAAGAGAGTGAACATAACAAAACTTCTTTTATGGGATATTTTCCTTAAATGCTTATATAATAGCTTGAATAGCCCCTAAGAAAAAATTTTGCTTAATTAATATATTTTAAAGATTGTATTATGTTGTGGTATTTTGCTATGATATTGTGCTTCATTGAAAAAAGAGAGTTTAGTTGAGTGATGGGTGCATTACAGAATTGAGTATTACATACCCTAGCTAATGCATGGTTGTGTGCCCTAAGTGCATGGCTATATGCCCATAGAGTGCCAATGTGCTAAATTAGGAACGGTTATATTCTTTGAATGCACAGCCATATGTCTACAACCCTAAAAATATGAAACAAAAGTATAGTTGTGCGCCTGTTCGACACAATTGTGCTCTAGCATATGCCTATGTATAAGAATCAGGACATGGCTGTGTGATTTCATCATAGCTGTGTGATTTCTTCAACAAAGTCGTGCATCATGACCTGCACATCTTAAGTTCAACCCTAACCCTAGGACACCCTTTATAATATAAATACTCATTTTTCTTTAACAGACACCATCTCTCCTTTTTCTCTCATTTGCCTTCTCTTTTTAAGCTTCTTTCTTTACTTTCAATTTCCATATCCAACCCCATAAAATCAATAAAATTTATTTCTTTACTACCCCTTCTCATCACTAATTTGTCATTTTCTTATCCTACCCATTACTTAAAAAAGTAATATTTTTCTTTTTCTTTTATTTTTTCTCTTCTATTTCAGTTAGAAAAATTTAGCCTCCTCATTCTTTCCCCTCTTCCACCATTTTCTTCTTAACTTTATGCAAGCAATCATGGGCAAAAAAACCATCACGAGTCATTTCCTCAAAAGAAAATGACATAGAACTCAAAGGGGTGGTTCTTTTACTAAATTTGGGGCATAAGAAGAGGAAGTACAAGTAATTGTCTTACCCTCTAAAAGTGAATTTATGGATAATGACCATAGGGTTTCCTTTGGGAGAGTGAGCACTAGAAAAATCTACCTGAACTAATACCTAAATGAGAATGACCTTAAATTTATAAGCTTGTATTATAGTGTACAAATACGTTTAGAGAGAATAGGTTACGAGCACTTTATGAAATTGAACTATCTTAGTTATGATCAACCTACATATTTCTTATTTTTGTATTCATTTGATGCACCAACCATACAAATTAAATTTTTCTTAGAAGCCTCATAAAATTAAAATATTTGAGCTTCATGATGTGCTTAGGTTGTCTATGGATGTGCCCGCAAATTATGGAACTTACTGCCTTTAAAGGAGAGTTAATGGGTACAAATGAGAGCTATAAAGCTCGATAATTTAAAGAATCCTATATCCAATCCCTTCAAGTACTTGCATAGAGTTATGTCCCAAATTATTTTTGGTAAGAAAAAGGCCAATGCAATTTTTAATTCAACCAAATTTCTTATTCTTTATTACATGTAAAAGAATTTAAAACTTGATATGAGTTATGCCACTGCTAACAAGTATAGAGAAGTTGTAAAATCAACCTTTAGTATGATCAAGATAGGGGGTTTGGTCATCACTCTAATCAAGCACTTAGACTTTAACATCGATAATATACCTTTCCCTAAAATTAGGGTGTAAACTTAATAGGTTTAGACATGATGGTGCATATGGGTTTATGTGTTAATGATTAAGGAAGAATTCAATTAAGTCAAAGGCATCCCTGGGAGGAACAAGAAATGAAATAAGGTGAAGAAGAAGAGAAGGAAGAACCAAGCTTACATGACACAGTGGAGAGGATGGACAATATAGAACTTCAATTAAATGTGATGGATAACAACTTGGAGAGCATAAGCCAAAACCTAATTCTTCTAAATCACAATTTGCCAATGCACTTTCAATCAAGGAATTTTATGCCACCTTCATATCCTCCTCCGCCAAATCAAGATGAACAAGCTTAAAGATGCAAGTGGTTTTTCCTTATTTTTAATTTGATGTTAACTTTTCTAGTTAATGGAACAATTATATTTAATGTTTGTGATTACTAGTATGAACAATTATGTAGTTTGATGATTAGCTTCCCTTCTTATTCTTTAGTAAAATTAATGTTTGTAAACTTTTGTGTTATTGTGATTATTAATATATAAAATATTGAAATTAGTGGATGCTAATCTTATATTTATGGTGTTTATATTGAAGATGGGTGCTTAATCAGTGTGTTATTTTGAGAAAGTGTGATATGGTTAAATAGACGTAAATGGTACCAATTCTTAGGACTTAACGTGCAATTCATTAAATAGCAAAATGTGCAGGTTAATATCACAACACAATTGTGTGCCCCAATAGTGTAGTTATGCACGTATAGTTACTAACAGCACAACTTAGAGCACGAGTGTGTACCCCAAGCACATAATTGTGCTCCCCAAGCACACTGTTGTGTGCCTATAGGTTCTTGACAATGTGTTTCATAGCACATCTATGCATTCCATCAACACAGCCATGAATTTGCATAATTTATAACAGGTTCTAATGCAACTAGAAATTTCACTTAAACTGAATTCCACCAACATGCTACCTCATTAATTTCATGCTAACCAGCCCTTTTCAACGTTGTGGAAAATATTGGATTCAAGTGTGGGTAAGTATCACTTTTACCTTTCTAGTTCTTTTTTTTATCCTTCACCTTAATTTTAATTAATGGAAATCTCCTTTTCTTCACATCTTCTAGTTAAAAAAGGATTTTCAAGAGTTTTGATATATATAGTTTAACTCTCTCTCTCTCTCTCTCTCTCTCTCTCTCTCTCTCTCTCTCTCATAACTAATGCAAATTTTTAAAATTTTTAAAATTTTTCAAAAGCTTTATTTGTATATATATTTTTTTGAAATATTTATGAACCTTATGGAATGGTCTTAAAAACTAACCCACACTTAGCATGAACTTGAAACTCTTATGTGTAGCATTTTTATATGCAACGATAATTTTTTATGCTTAGCAAGAAATATTTCATCTTAGATTTATGTCTTCATTACTCTCTTAAGCTAGACTTACGCTTTTACAATTATGTTGAGCCATTAGTCAGTTACTTCACTTTGGAAAGAGTATAAATCAAATAGGTAGGTTAATGGTAGGTAAAAATCAATTTCATGAAAATCCTTAAGAAGTACCTAGTCCTTTTAATCAACTAAAGCAATAAGAACATATAAATATATGTATTCATATAAACAAATTATAGAATTAGGTTCACGTTATAAGTAGCTAGTAAGTTTAAGCGCAAGTCAGCTATGCATGATTCCAGACCCAATAGTAATTCAAGCAACCTACTCCAATGCTTAAGAACTCCGAGTAAGTTAGGAATTGGTCACCCATGCTAACTTACATGCCTAAAGGAATTGAGAGTAAGAGTAAGCCAATAAGCAATTAAATTGAAAATATTCTATTCCAATGTTCAAATTTTGAGTAAACTTGGGGTTAGTCAACCATGCTAATTTATAGCCAAAAAGAATGAAGAATATGAATATGCTTAAGGCACCTAATTTGGGCCATTTATTGAGTAACCGGGGGTTGGCATCATAAATATGGGCACTCACATAAAAAGGCAACTGACTGAATTAGGAATTGAAGCATGTATTCCCTCAAGTATAAATAGTTATGATCTTGAAGAAAATAAATAGGTTTTAATATGCTTCTTATGGATTAATAGGGCTAACTGCTTATCGTAGGTAAATGTAATTGATGTATCACTATGACTTTACTTTTTTGTCTATCTTTCTTTCTTCATGGAAATCTCCTTAACTTTGACTTACATTATTTCCAAATTCTTAATGTTCTATATTTAAAGATTTCGTGAAGTATTGAGTCAACGTTAAATGATTCATACTTTCTACAACCCATTGTTTGTGTTAATGTATAGCTAGGAATTTATGTGTGTACTTATAATTCTTGAGTAGTTAATTTCTGATTGCTTGAGGACAAACAATTGTTTAAGTATGGGAGAGTTGATAAGTACAAAAAATACATACATTTTAAGCATTATTCTTTTGAGGTTTTATGAAGTCAATTAAGAGAGAAAATCATTTTTTAATAATTTACTAATAAAATATATTTTCTTTAAGAAATTGTTATATGATCTTTCCTTACCCTTTTTTAGCATGTTTGAGTGCTTTGTTACCAGTCTCATGATTCTTTCTTTATATCATAATGTGAGCAGTGCGGAATAGTCGAGTAAATGGTGTGTTTACTTTAAGTGAAGCCTAAGTGAGTTTACAAAAGTGAAGTAGAGCCGCAAGAAATAAAATTCTCAAAAATAAGACAAAACATGTATAGACAATGAGGTTTAGCGCACATTCAAGATTTTAGCAACTGTGATACTGTTTAAGATCAAGACTCTAAGAAACACAGTAACTGCTATCACATAGATAGGGCGTGGAGATGAGGACTTCCCACCGAGGGTAATAACTAGAACAACTTTCATAAGTTGTGGTAACTCTATTACCTAAAAGAGAGTTAGCACTATACCGAGAGGATTCTGGACTCAATATACTAACTTCTTTTAGTCTTGTGTTCGTTTAAAATTACTTTATGAATTATTATCTTATTTTGTATTTGCATGCAATTCATATTAAACCCTTATTTTAACAATAAATCTTAGGCAACCAGTCATATAAAAAGCATACAAACAATTCATTCATTTGAGCATCCAATCTCTAAGTTAGTCTAATCTAAAATATTCAAATAAATTGGGCTAATTCTATATATTTTATTTTACAAGTGAGCCCAAAAACTAATGGACCTAGTTTCTATCAAATTTTAAATTAATGAGCCTAAATCTAATTATTTTTATTCTAAAGTGAGCCTAAGTCTATAAATTATAATAACGGGCTTTAGTTAATGGGTTATATCTAGTTAATTTTATTTAAACTAAAGATGGGCCTATGTCTAAAATAACTAAGTGGGCCTAAATGTATGCTAACCTAAAACTAATCAAGTGTGGGCCTAAAAGTTCATTTTAATTAATTAATCCAAAACCTATTAAATTATGGACCTATTTAAATTAATTAGACTAATTAACAAGATGGGCCTAAAAAAATAAATTAACTAAATCTAAATTAATTAACTTATTTACAAACAAAAAAACCTAATATATATATATATATATATATAACAAACTGTTCCATTAACTAACTTAAAGCCTATTATAGATTTAAACACACATGGGCCTAACTAGTCAACTAACCTAAAATTAATTAAATACAACAATGGACGAAAATAACAAAACAAATAAAAAAGGTCGAAACATAAATAAATAAAAAGTCTAATGGGCTAAAATAGTAAAATAAATAAAAAGCCTAAACAATAAAATAAATAAATAAATAAAACCCGTTTTTCTAATTCTAATCAATTTTACAGGAAACTCTAATTAAAATTTAAGCCACATTAATTTTAATTGAATGACCTAATTGAAACCTTAATTTTACTAACCAATTAATTAAAATAAAACACACAACACACAAACAGAAGATTCCATTATTCCCGTACTAGGGCTATTTTAAAATCTACCAAATATAAATTAAAATTACAATTAACAGAACCCAAAAATAATAACAAAATACAGAGAATTAAAATAATTCCAAAAATACAAAATAACGAGAAAATCTACGTAATCTTGATTCTTAGCTTTTATTAGGAAGCCTCCATGGGTTTTGTTCTCCACAGTAGATTTATGTCACCTCATCCATCATAAAAATAAAACTGAACAAATAAAGAATACTCATTGAATGATTTAAATAAAATAATAAAATACAATAAAAATAAAAAACAAAAGAGAAATGAGATGGATATGAGATTGGGATGTAGTATTGATTTCCCTTAGAATGACGATCACCATTGAAGAACTAAAAAAAGTACGTAAAAAAAAAAGGAAAAAACATTGTGATTTTACTCATGGCTATAATCAGAAAAGGTATAAAAAAAATTAAAAAGCATGAGCCTCCCTTTTCCTGTGAAAAAATTTCACATATTTATAAAAACAACACCCTATAACCCTAAATTGGATATAGAATACAAAAATAATTTATTATTTATTATTTATTATTTATCTGATAAATACATATTTATCAAATAAATCAAATAACAACCAATCAAAATTAAACAAAATAAATAAAATAAATATAATGGATAAATTCTATGAACGGTACCAAAACTTTGTACTTGATTACAAAATGGTACCATAACTTCAATTTGTATCTTTTCGGTTCATTAACTTCAATTTTAGTTCACCGAGATGTTTATTACAAAAATCTGGCAAATTTTGATGATGTGGCCATCGGAATTGCCATGTCATATGCCACATCAAAAGCCACGTCATATGCCACATCAGAAACCACTTGTTGAGTCACGTTGATGAGGCTTCTTATGTGGCATATGATATGGCAATTTCGGTGGCCACATCATCAAAATTGGCTGGATTTTGTGGGTGACATCCCGGTGAAACTAAAATTGAAATTAAGAAACCAAAAAGATACAAATTGAAATTATGGTACCATTTTATAATTAAGTGCAAAGTTTTAGTATCGATCATTGAATTTACCCTAATAATAATTGTGGACCGATTGGGAAAGCTATAAATGGCCACTTTTGGCCATTCACAACCAAAAACGTGGCCATTGGGTCACTTTGTGCAAATTCAATTTTGCAAATTGAATTCAATAGAAAATGGGGCAACTTTGGCCCGTTTTCTTTTTTAAAATTTTTTCTCTTTTTTGAATTTAATTTAATTTAATTAATTAATTAATTAATTTGAAAATTTATAATAAAATAAATAAATAAATAAAATTTAACAATAGGTCCTAAAAAAAATTTTAAATTTAGTCCAAAACTAATAAATCAGATCCAATAAATCTAATTTTACAATGATTTTTTATTATTGGGTCCTCTGTCACATCCAAACTCAAATTATCTAGAAATTGGATGCTTATAGTTGCCCCCCTTTGTTACGGTTTGATTGACAAATTACGGCAAAGCTAATAAGCACTAAATTTTAAAATTAAAGCGCAAGGATACTTACCTCAATGTAGATTGCAGACTCTGGATCGGTGACATGTGATGCTAAAGTTGTTGTGCAACATCTAGCGCATTGTGCTATAAGTCCTGTGGAGTGTCAAGTGAAAAAGTGTATAAAAATGCTATAGGTCTTATGGAGCGTCTAGCAAATTATGTTTAAAAGTGTGCTAAAACTACTATATGGTGTCTAGTGGTTGTGATTTGAAAATGTACTATAGGTCCTATGGAGTATCTAGCAAAGTGAATTTTAAATTGAGTTATAGCTACCATGTAATATATAACTGAGTGAATTTAAAATTGAGTTATAGCTTCCCTATAGCGTATAACTGAGTGAATTTTAAAATTAAGTTACAGCTACCACGTAGCGCATAACTGAGTGAATTTGAAATTGAGCTACAGCTACCACGTAGCATATAACTAACTGAACTTGAAATTGAATTGTAGCTACCAAGTAGCATATAACTTAGTGAATTTAAAATTGACACAATGTAGCATATAACATAGTGAATTTGAAATTGAGTTCTAGCTACCACGTAGCGTATAATTAATGAAATGGAGTTGTACCTACCACGAGTGTATAATTGAGTGAAATTGAAATTGAGTTATAGCTACCATGTACCGTAGAACTGAGTGAATTTGAAATTGAGTAAATTTGAAATTAAGTTATAGATTAAGTACAGTGTATGAAAAATGCAGACATCACATTTTGAATTCCATGTTGACTAGGATTTTAAGATTTTGTGTTGACTGTGTTGAGTAACTTTGGATTTTTATTGGTTGATTTTGAATTTTTGTTGTCTTACAGTAGATGGGGGCACTGCCTGATTTGCGGTGGCCAATGTAGGATTGGAGCGTACCATGAATATATAAACTTTCTTGTGTAGGACCTTGGTGGTGCCGGTGCTGATTTCACATATTAGTTGTATCTTCTTCTAGATTTATAATTCTTGAAAACTTATTGAAGTTAGTTTCAATGAGATAATTGTCCAGAAAATGCAATATGATTTTGAAAATTCATGAGAAAATTCATCACTTTATCTTGTGGTAATGTACACTCAATGAATCTCACTAATTTTGATTTTTATGACTATTATTTATTTACAATTCACAAATTCAGAGATATCGTTAACCATCTTATGCTGAGAGTGTATTATTTTACCAAGTGAAGAGTTGACTTCCACACCTAAATTAAAGAGAATCCACTAAACAAAACTTATGAAAATTGAGCAAAAACAGATCGAATTCTGAGTATCAAAACATTCTTTGAGTTATTGATGTGCTTTACTTCCTTATTCAAGTAGTCCCCCCGCTTTTCTCATATTACTTAGCGTGGATGTCATTGGAAAGGTTCTTTGGATACTCATACTCTTTTTAGAGCATTGGAGTAAATAGAGCAGCTTTTGACATAGTGCTCTTTTAGTATTCCCTCGCCTTTCTCATCTCATATTACTCAGCATGGATACCACCAAAGGGTTCATGTTGATACTCTTACTTAGTTTTTAGCATTGGAATATATTATAAGTGCCTTTGGTGCATGCTCTTATTTTAATTCTCCTCTTAGTATTCTCTTGCCTTTCTTGTATTACTGAGTATGGATTCCATCAAGGAATTTTGTACTTGTACTCATTATGAGCATTTGAGTAGATTATATGCACATTTATTATCCAAAAGGCTAAATTGATACTATAAAATCCAAGCAATTTATATGTTAGGTCCATAAATTTTATCTTTGAGTATTCTTCCCCTCGTTTGGATGCAAAGTGAGCATTAGATTGATTAAATTTTAGAAACTTTAAGCACAAAGTCATTAACTAAACATCTGAACTTTGTGAGTCTAATAAAAGAGAACTGTTAAGTTGAGTTTAGTTTTAATTTATGAATTTTCTTATTGCAAAATCTAAGGAGATAGGGTTATGTTACTTCCCTTAAGTATTTATCAATGTGTTTATCACATTAGGCGATATTCTAATGAGCAAATGGCATTTACTATCTTGCTTGTTCTTATTATTGTGCTAGTTCTTTTCTCCTTCATTCTCATTTGTTTTCCCCCACTATTAAGGTCGTGCCCTAGGGCTGAGTTTGTCTTTTTGCCATTCCTATTTATAAAGGGCCTTGTTCCTCTTCCTAACATCTCCTACAAAAAAGGTTTAAAAGTTAGAGGTCTTATTTCATAATCAAAGAGGTTTCAGATTGCATTTGTCTCAAGTTTTAAGTGCATTCTTCCCTTTTTAGGGTGACACATGTATCGCTAGTATGTTGGACCTTCTCATCGCTGCATTCCACACCCTATACCAGTCTCAATATTGGGGAGTTATGCTCTTACTAGTCAAGAGTTGAGAGAAGTACTCTAGGGATTTGATGCTTCATCATTGCTTAAGCATTCTTGTAGCTATTAGAGGTACATTGAGAAGCATCTCTTGGAGTAGTTTCCTGTTACTCTTTCTTTCATTACTCCTCACATTATTGATTATCTTTCACTTTCACAGTTTATGGGAGTAGGTTCTCCTCTTGCTGAGACTCCAGGTGATATTCCAGATGAGGCTATGGAAATGGATGCCAAGTCTGAGGAGCCTAAGCCTCATAACTAGCCTTGTGAGGTAGTACAAGATGAGGCTTCTACAAGTGCTACTGTTAATGATATCTCCTTATTAGATGAATCTATAATTTATTGGGCTCCTCCATTCTAAGGCCCCATTGAGCATCAGGCTCATCTTAATAGTGTCGCCCCTCCTATCTTCACTTCTTTAGACTCTGACTACTTTCCAGCACTTTTACAATACTAATTTTAAATGTTAGTAGCAGAGTATTTATACAATCTTGCCTTGTCTCAAAGATTTTTTACCAAGTATTTCATAACATATGTATGCAAGTGTATGCATGATATGTATGATAAGCATGATGCTAATAACTCTTTTGTTTGGAGCAGAGTTATGCTAGCAGCTTGGAGCTTGAGAATGAGGTGCTTCATCAGTAGCTTGCATATTTGAGCATTGGACACTTCATTGATACTTCAGGTGTTAAAGCTTCTTATATGGCTCCTTAAATAGATGACCAGGTGACGAGTAAAGTCCAAGACCAAACACTAAAGCTCATGACTGACTGATGTACTATTGAACTTCTCTTTTACTTTTGCTTTTGTTGTATGATAACTAATGCATATGTGTGCTTATAGTTTACTTCTTTCTACCCCTAGAACCCTTGTACTGACTTTTACACTTTAGTCTCTAAATGTAAAATTATTATTTTGCCCTCGAACTAATTTGCATTTTTCCCCCAAAGGACACTAGGATCATTAGTACTCTTGCTTGTCATTCTAACTGAATTTATCAATGCCCTTCCAGCAGTCTTCTTATGCAATAAAAATCTTTAATTTTCTTTTTCCTTTTTCTTTTTTATGCCTTTATTTTTGCCTAAGCTACCCTCTCAAGTTTTCAACTTAGCAGGCTTGCCCTAATTTTTGCCTAAGCCACCCTTGGGGGTTTTCAACTTAATAGGGTGAATTTTTTATTATTTATTTTTCTCTTTTTTTAAGATTTGGTTGTGAAAGAAGCTTAGTTTGTTCACTGCTTCTATTGATCCTTTCATTTACCAACCTCATTAGTTGCAGTCTCACGCATTAAAGATGCAAAGGAGTGGGTGAACTGACTAAAGGGAGTTCTTGATATTGAAATCAACTATACTTGCTCTTAATAAAGGTTGAGGTTCGTGACCATTGACTTTTATAATAACTATGTCCCTCTTCTTAGGTTATGTGCTTCAACTTTCTTTTCTCTATCAATTCCTTACCATCAATATAGTCATCCCTAGTTCATTATCATTGTCACTATTGATTTCGAGGGTTATCCTTTAAGGTAAGATTTTTTAGACAATGTGAAGGATTTATAGCTTCGAAGGACTCTTGAGTAGAACATGAGGCTTGATGTTGATGCCAATTGTTGATGATAGTTATAAGTCTTAGATTTCTACATAGATTATAGAGCCATCTGGATTCTCGAGAAATGGGATTACAAATAGAATCACAAAGGAGTGATAGGAATTCAACTAGAATAGTGATCTCATAGCTCTGATTCTTTTAGGTTTCATTATGTTTGATCTTTCCATCCAGATACTTATGCATTATGATAAAGACAAATATGTGATATTTAAACAAAAACTTAAAATTCAAGTTTGCTCATTCATTCGGGCAAAAATGAGCGCATTCATTACATCACATGATACAACTTTTATTATCAACTAGTCTCTTTAGATTTTCTAACTGAATATTTTTCTCTCACTTTTACTTCCCTAATTTTTACCAGACTAACCCTTTCAAGTCTTCTAGTCATTGGACTTATTCATTCTTTATTTTTATTTATTTTTTTATATTCTCTCAAATTTCCTCTTTGCAGAAGTTATATCATGTAATATATGAATGTTTTTTGAATTTTCATTTGTACCCATGTTAAATGAATTTAATTGAATTGAATTTATGTCAAACATGCAGATGTGATCAATTTCATAATGCACAGTACCATCAGGATGCACATTACATAAATAAACAAATTTAGGATTCATATCATTGATCTTTGAAACAAAAAAAGTTCTCAAGAAATTAATTATTCAAAGAAAACAAGAACAATATTATTTTTAATTATAGATGCTAAGGATGCTAAGTCTTGTGGTAGCTCTCCTTCAGCTAGCAGACATAATGGCTATTCTTGCATTTGCTCCGTGACTTCTTTAATCACCTCTTCCTCGGCCTCTCTTTGTAGATGGTCAGGAGCTATAGGCTTCTTACTCTTCTTTTCATTCTTAGGGGCATCAAAAGATTTCTCAGTGGGTTTTGTATCAAGTATTTCTTCTTTGCTAATTCCTGAGTTGATCGTCATTATGGCTGGCGAAGGTGCACTTATGTAGTTTGGAAATGGATTATTTTTTATGCTTGGGTTTGGGTTTTGCTTATCTGGGTCTGTGATTCTTCTAACATCTATGAGGTTTTGGATTTCAGTTTAAGGCAAATACAAGTGTTTGTGGAATTTGCCATGGCTTGGTGGAATTTGTAATAACTATTTGGGTTATAGCTTGGGCTATTCCGTTTTGCTGCTATAGAATAAGTTACAGGTCGAAGTAAACCCTTTTCAACTAAATGCTTGAAGACTTTTGACAAAGGTTGATCAAAGTTTGAGAATCTTATTTTTGTGTACCACAGGATACCTGTAACCCGGCTAGTGGTACCTTATAGAGTGCCCCTAGTTTAGTAATCCTTTTTCTTGCACTTCTTATGTTTTTCTTCTTTGTTTCCACCGTAGGCACAACATTTAAGGGTTGGTTCTCAACATTACCATTATCAATAGGAATTGTAATAAGTAGAACAATAATAATAGGTGGAAAAGCAATGGTAGTAGGAATAATAGCAGCAGGTGGAGTAGCAACAGAAGTAGGAATAACAACAGCATTTGAAACAGTAGTAGGTAGAGTAACGGGTATCATTTCCAGTACAAGAGGTAGTATCATTCCAACCAAAGCCTGTTTCAATTCATCTTAAATCAGAGCCCTCAGGTCATTCATGGACCAATTTCCCTTTTATTGTTCCATCTCTTCAACTTGAGGTTGATGGTGTCTCTAGGTAGAGCGAATTAATGGGGCTTTTTTCTAAGCTGCGAAGGATCTCGCTATTGAATGTGGACTTAAAGTGATTCTTTCTAGATTGCCACCTCTACCAAATGAATCTATAATGGCTCCAAAATAAGGTGTTAGTATAATGTATGAGATGCATGTATGCATCATGCATATGCTATGCAAAGTTAAGTAATAAGTCAAACATGTACAATATAAGTCCTTCTAACCTTATGTCTCCCACACATAATTCAATGGTAAGTCTCTTTTCCTAGAATTTTTGTCTTGGCCTTAATATTAACAGGGGATATCAAGAATTGATGTGCATGCCAAATTGCTCAAAGCAATAAAAGCATAAAAATAACATTTCTAGGTATAAAAGCAAAGTCCAACCTTTATTAGTCCATATGGGCTTCTAAAGTATGGGTTTAAGCATTTATAAATTGAAATATCTCATAACAATATACATAAGCAATTTGGATAATCTTAGGGGAAGTTACTAGGCCACTACATGAGCTCAGTCTAGTGAAAAGTTAAGGTTTCCTTAGTAAGATACCCTCCATTATGGACTTGAGTTATAGGCCAAGGTCAGAGGGGCCGCAAACTCAAGAGAAGACTATCCCCCTTAAGGACTTGGGTTACAAACTCTAGTTAGATGAGTCCGGTAGTTTCTCTTGAACCTAATTAAGGCTAAGAGTGATGGTTAGCCAATTTACAATCCTAGGAAACTAGTGGAATCAAGGGACTATTAACCAACGCCATCAGCTAATAGGGACATGCAAAAATTGAATGCAAGAATAAAATAATAATTAACAAAATAATATTAAAGAACACCAGCAGAATCAGTATCTCTTATCCCTAATAGAGTCGCCACTATAGACAGTAGGGTTTAACGCACATCCAAGATTCTAACAACCGCAACACTGTTTAAGCTTAGGACTCTAGGGAACACACTAACCGTTATCACATAAATAAGGCGTGGAGATAAGGAGTCGCCACCCAGGGTAATAACTAGAATAACTTTCAAAAGTGGTGGTAACTCAATTCGCTAAAAGAGAGTTAGCACCACACCAAGAGGATTATGGGCACGAAATACTAACTTCTTTTAGTCTCATGTTCATTTAGAATTACTTTATGAATTACTATCTTATTCTCTATTTACATGCAATTCATATTAAAAAATTATTTTAACAATAACTCCAAGGCAACCAATCATATAAAAAACATACAAACAATGCATTCATTCGAGCATACAATCCCTAAATTAGTCTAATCTACAACATTTTAATTAAAATGGGCTACTTCTACATATATTTTTTTTTTACAAGTGAGCCTAAAGACTAATGGGCCTAATTCCTATCAAATTTTAAATTAATGAGCCTAAATTTACTTATTGTAATTCTAAAGTAAGTCTAAGCCTATAAATTATGAAAATGGACTTTAGTTAATGGGCTATATCTAGTTAATTTTAGAGAAATTTATAAAATTAGGTACATTTTTATCTTGTTTACAGTCATTTACCCTACCTTTTGTATAAATTACACGAATGCCCTTTTTAGTTTTCAAGAGTGCCCTATTTTTTGTTTTATTTTCAAGAGTGCCCATTTTCTTTTTTTTTTCTATTCTTCTTTTTTTTTTTTTAACTTTCCTAGTTAGTTTTTTATTT
>CATIWM010018000.1:0-15255 GCA_949671775.1 Mallotus repandus | reverse complement strand
TTTTAAAAAAATCAATATTATTATTAATGTAAATAATAATATAAGTTAACAAACCGGGTATAGTTATAATATCATAATTTAATACATTCTTTATCAATTTTATATTTAAAAGTATACAATGATTTAATTAAATTTATTGTTGTTAATTATTTGCATAATACAATATATTATAAAATTTAAGAATGTTCAAAATAATTATTTACTTATATAAACCTAATGTAGAAACCTATACAAAAAATATGTTTGCTCATTTGATTTAAATTCCTTAAATTACAAGTGGACATAATTAAAATAGCAATATATGTAGTTTTAACAAATTTACAACTAACTATATCTCCCAGTCAGAGCCGATCTTACTCAAAATTTGGCCCCAGACCAGCACTTTACCTCTTAGTAGGGCAACCCGATACGAGCAAAAATTAGTTTGAGGGTGACAGGGTTTAAAGGTGCTTTCCACAGTTAGGACTCATCCAGGACACGTCGTGTGTAAATGAAAAAATAATAATAATAATAATTATAATTATAATTTTGGTTGGTAGAAGATTATTTTTCTATATTGTAAAGTTCAAGTTACATAATGAAGAATTAAATAAAAAGCACACAGAAAAATAATAAAATAGTTAAAAAATATAATAACAAGAATGAAAATGGAAATCTTGAAATGTAAGTATCCTATTTACATAAGACTTGAGAGCTTTTGTCATCAATTCATCTTTTTATAAACATGCATGCAAATCATTCAAATATTCAATTAATATATATATATATATATAGCTTTTTGTGATGCAAAATAATTTATGAAATTTTTTGTATTCAAGTTTTGATACAAGAAAATAAAACAAAACTATTTTTGTTTTTGTTGAGAGAAAAAAAAAAACAAAACTAGTTAAGATTATGAAGATAATAATAAAAAAAAAAAGCCAAAACAACATACTCAATTCACATATCAAATATTTCCACTAAAAATTATCAATACAAATTTCATAACAAATTAAAGGCCAAAATTAATATACATATAAATTCAATAACAACTAAAGCATGATTGAAGGTAATAAATCTCAAATTACAAAAAAAATAAAAATAAAAAATACCCAAATAAAATTAACTAATTATATTTGAATAAAAGTGAAGAAAAAAAGACCTTATAAAAAATATATTTGACATGACAAAATTGTTGAAATAGATTTGGAGAGAAGATGGCTGCAACTATAAATCACTTTTTGTTTCTCTTTTTCATGGAGCAGGGACCTTTTTTTTTTTTTTAATATTTTGGATTATGGTGGTTATTAATAAAGTAAAATATACTTTATAAAAAATAAAGTAACATTATACTACAACATATAATTAAATAAAAAAACGTAAGTTACATATGTAATATTAATTATTTAAATAATAAATATATTTTTAAATAAAATAGAATGGATATGTTCAAAAAAAATACAGTAGACAAAACATGATTTAAGACATTATTTTTTACTATATATAGTCCCAATATTTGGGGCTCTGTATGTGGAGGGGGCCCACGACCTTAGTGGCCTATAGATGAACCCAGCCTGGCAACAACACAAAGAACATTACCAAGATATGATGAATTGTACAATGCATAAAAAAAAATAATGTAACAGTAAAATTAACAAGAACACCGTAAAACAACTAAAGTCAACCTGACAACACCATCAAAGACATTTTCGCAACTAACCGTCAACCTTACATCAACATGAGCAACATAAAACAACTAAGAGCAGTAACCAGACATATAAAACACAAAACAGCAACAAATAAAAATACTACAAAAATCACCACAAAAAACCGTTGAAGCAACTCCGACACAAACCCATAAATAGTATACATATCCCTAGCTGATAGCATTAATTTGGTCATATGCAGTACAAATGAATTTGTTTCGTAGTCAACAAATAAGTGTTGGAATTTGGAGGCAACGACAGGAATAAGGAATGATAACATTTAAGTCTAAGGTCAAATTTCTGTTGCTAATTGTACTGCACTTTGGCTTAATTTAGAATTTAAAATACTTAAATATCCTTAAAGAAAATAATTGCATTTTATGTTTTTTCAATAAATTATGAAAAATGTATTTTTCATATCAATACAATAATAACTTAATTATGTATACATGGTCAAAATTAATAACTACAATGCAAATAAGAGATATTTATAATTTTATAATTTGTCATATTATTTTATTAATGGTGTTCAACGTATATTGCTAAAATTTTATTGAAAAACAAAGATATTTCTTTATGAATTTAGTGTGAAATATTAATTTAATATATTGTATTAATTATATTTCTTTAACATTTCATGTGTATGAAAAATCAAGTCAACTTCAAATTGTAATGCCAAAAGTGATTATCACTTCCCAATGGAATGAAGGAGTTTAAATGTTTGGATGCGTGTATAATGGGGCAGCTTAAGGGGTTACAAAAAAGAATTAGTTGATCAATAAAGCAAAACAATTGTTGTTGAGAAATTAGCCATGTCTTCCAGGAAAAGAAACGTTGAATTTGAGGTGTGTGGTGATAGGAGAAGAGATGTTGATGTCGCTTCGAGTGGCAATGATGATTCAAGAAGTGAAGATAGTGATTATGGGATCCATGACACTGAAGATGACCCAACCGTGCCAATTTATGTTAGCAGCGACTGTGATGATGAGGTGAACTTGGATGATGATTATTCGAATGAAAGCGATGATTTCTAGGATGATAATTTTGTGGATCAAATTATGATTTACAGGAAGCTGATTCTCACAGTAGAGCCAACATAAGTGATGAATGGACATATGTTAATGTCGATCCTACTGCAAATGACACAACCGGAGATGACACAACCTTTATTATGGATACCAATGGTAGTGATGATGAGGTGAACTTTGATGATGATTCTGCGGATGAACTCGATGATGTCTAAGATGATGATTCTAATAGTGGAGCTGACTATTCAAGCAGTGAACGCATGGATGATGTGAGCTATGACACAACCGTTGTTGTTATTAGTAGTAGTGATGATGATGAGATGAACTTGGAAGAGAATCAAAATAACGGCCAGAATAGGATCACCAAATATAGGGCAGCTGGTTCCCAGGCTGCATGTCCCATATGTTTGGATTAATTTTTGGCAGGCAGTTTCATTGTCCGGTTACCATGCAATCATTTATATCATCGCGAGTGTATAGACGAATGGTTGTATGATGGAAAAAATGCATGTCCAGTGTGTCGAAGGCAATTGTAAATACAGTAAAAAAAAAGATAATTTGTATTATTAACTATGCGCAATGCGTTACAACAAGAAACTGTGGAAGCGGTAAACTCTCTTAATAAGCTTCCTCCTTCCACCATGTTTCTGTAGTATTTACACTGCATCCACCAATCTTTTTTCCTACTTCTAAACCATGTATGCATAACAATCGAGGAAAGCTTGTTTTCACGCAACGTTAAAAATGGCCAAGGGTTATTCTCCAGCCGTGTTGTCCTCCTTCATTGAAAAAATCACCTTGAACAATATTGCATCCTAGAGAAGCAGCGCTTGATCTTTATTTACCTCCATCTGATTATCTTGGGAATGGTCATCTCAGGAATCATAGCGAACAAGCAATAAGAAATGATGGTCTGCAAGCCTACTCTGAAAATTGACATGCGCAAAGAGACAAAAATGGTGGCACTTGGCAACAAAGAGTTCTCTAAGCAAAACAAATGGGCTGAACACTAAGTGAAGGAGCCGATAGTCCAAAACTAATGAAGAAGCCCAAATCTATATGGATCTTACTCACAAGGCTGAGCATATTAAGCATGATGTTTCCCCACGTCTTCTCAATAGAAATCCTTTAGATAGCAAGACATGTTAGGCCCTTCTACTGTCCTCTCACTAATTGAAAAATTTGAGAATGCCATGCTATTGCTAACAATGGAATCTTTATTGGCCAATGCCTCAAATGATAATTCTAAGTAGATCTCATATGCACAAAAACCAAATCTGCCAGCAAGAATATTAGAAAATTTGGTATGAAGAATAATGTAAGGTATTCTCAAGCATTGTCTTTGCCTAAAGAAGAATCCCCTGCAAACAATCATGCTTAATCCAGAACTGCCTAGTCAGCTAGATGTTATTTTGGTCAAGAATTATTCTAAGCCTAGTCATCTTTTTTACTTCTATATTTGGGTTTATTGTTAGTAGAAGAAAATTTGGTGACAATTTACTGGCTGGATGCACAATATGCTCGCATGTTTCATTCCATTGTTCAATGAATGTCTGGTTGACATAGCAAGCAAAATTAATTTCTTAACTCAAACGTGGGAATCAATTATACGGAATAACACAGTATGTTTAGCAATATACCCAAATTATACTGCACAAAAATATATTGTACTGCATTATAAAATAATGTACTACACATACAAAAGATGTAGTACGTAAAATATACACACCACATAGTACAATATATCTACACTACATTGTCTACACATGCCAAAACACGTACATTGACATAGCAATATATGTATATGAACACAACACATGCGATAAAATAATAAAATATTGACATAGCGTTGAAATTGGAATGCTTAGCAATGCATCACATCCAACTAATGATGTCCACAAAATAATCAACACATTTAGAGTTAAAATGGAGATAAATGACCATGTATAGTGTATATTGATCGAATAAGATTCTCTGTTTAGCACGGTGGTCAACGGTGAGCAGTAGTGACATATAGGAGCTTGACGATGAGCTGAGTTCAAATGCACTGGAAATTGGATGTGTCTACATAAGAAAGTGGAACATTTTATATGTTAGTATGTCCAAATAGGTAACAATCAAATATAATTGATATGAAATGTTGTATAATAGAACAACAACATAAAATGTTCATTTGCATCGGCACGAACCCATCATAATTTCAATGTGTTATAATGGAATGATGCATGGGTGATTAAACCAACATGATATATGGAAGAGATTGCTCACCACTGAGTCCGAGGTTGAAGGCATTTGAGTGGAAAATGCCTGCAAAATTAGGTTTGAAAGCAAGCATTCAGAAAGATTATGAACGCAGGCACACTATAAGCATAAAACAGAAGAAAATGTAACATAATTATTAATAGTTAATCAGCAGACGAGCAAACCTCAGTTTGCAGTAGATCAAATGGAGTAACCGCATCAGATGTATCTATTCGCTGTCGAGGGGAAAAAAATGAGATAAGGAAAGCGATCATCCATCGGGTAAAACTAATTTGCATGTGAAACCAAGTATTCAAATAATATCAAGGTAGCGTTAAAAATAAAAAACAAATTTATCCAAATAGTTAAACCATAAATGTTTAAATAAACAAATAACACTAATAAGTTTGACAATAGATGACACTGATGAGGTTAATGTGCGTGAACGTCTGTTCGTAACAGTGGCACGTCTCGAAGTTGGCCCTAATCGCTCTACACGTGACCGTATTTTGGTCTGTTTAGGCTAGCCTCTATGCTGTGCTACAATTGGATTAATGTAAGTATGCTACCTGTTTGACTCACCAACTTGTACACTATCAATACCATGGGGTTGTGGGAATATAGTCCGGTTGACATCATCTCTTATAGTCAAAAATAAATTGTTAAAATATTCAAATGCATTGTCAGTTTCATAACATTGATTTGCATCCATTACAAACACATTTTCAAGCCATTGGTATCCGTAAACCTCATCAAAAGATGCACACACTGCCAAACCAACTCCAATTTTACTGTGATGCCGTTGGACATCCCCCCACTAATGAGGTAAAGTGAACCTGTCCGGCAAATCCACGGCGTCGTACTGTGATAACACATAAAAATAATGGCAATAAGGTATTCCAACAAACTCAAATAGATTACAGCTACAGTTGACATCATTTGTTTCAGTGTCATATAGGACTGTGAAGGTCAGCCATTTCGACTTATTTACTGAATAAAACCTATTTTTGTTAATTGCACATAAATGCAAGCTCGATGAAACATCTTGATTAATAACTCTGGAGTTGCAAAACATAGTTTTGAAAATTTATATTGTACTCTGCGGAACTTCTCATTCATGTAAGTACATTGAAAATGCTTTTCAAAAGGAATATATGTTATGTATGGATATTTTTTTGACATACTGTCATTATCTGTTGTGATTTCCTTCTCAATCTTAAATCACAATGCAGTAAAGTATTGCTCGACGAACTGCTTAAGTGAACTCTTTGAGTTGAATTACCCATCAAAGAATGCATTCATGCTCTTAGATCTCTGTGTTGATGACATACGAGCTAAGAAGGTGGAGCAAATGTACACGGTACCCAAAACTCTTTATGCTCATTTAGTTTTGCCAACCATCTATTGTGATGGAGGTCAAACGTTTTAACCATGTCCACCAACCTTCTTGAAATTCATTGACTGAGGCAGACTCATACACAACGGACATAAAATTCTGCTTTATGTCATAATACTGTGTGTATCACTTCATTTTATCAGGGAATTTTGTCAATATGTGCCATAAGCACCACTTATGCACCATTGAAGGAAAAATAACCCTGACAACTTTCCCTATATTATTGCATTAGTCAGTCATTGTTGCCTTTGGAGGAACGTTAGACATACAATTTAACCATTGTTGAAATAACCACACAAATATGCTCTCATCTTTACTTAAAATCAGAGCACACCTAAGCAACATTAAGTGTCCATGGTGATTAACACTAATAAAGGGTGCCACAAGCTTGTGATATTTATTTAACAAATAGGTTGTATCAAACGACACAACGTCACTAAATTCATGGTAATGGCATAGAAAAAATCCCTGCTATCCGCCTGCGACCATGTAAATATGTTGTGAAGTGCTTCTGCATCACCTTCACCAAGGCATAAGCGCTTTGTTATTCGAATGTAATTGTGGCAGTCTCTTTTCGTACATTGCATATTTTCATAAGACCCAACATCTTCCACCAATGACCTAACTGTTTTGGACAGGCATATGCCAGAAGTTTCTTTCAATTCCAGTCTCCGCTTCACATGAATAGGCACGGTACGGTGCTGATGAATAAAACATGATTTACTCAATGCTAGGTCATGGTTGTGAAGGAGTTCAATAGAGTTTATTCACCACCTACCATCATCTTGCTTGGATGCATAAATATGCCCCGGCCAACCAACCTTACTGGATAATCTAGGACACAGTAAATTTTGGCTTCCATTTGACAACTTCCTAGCACACAAGCAACCAAAAGTTTGATACTTGTGTTCTCCATTACCATCTCTAGACACTGACAAGTTGGTTATGCCAAAACCAGTGCGCCTCCCATATTCTTGATAATAAGCATGCATTTCATCTCGTGTATAGAATGACATCCCATTGGCTACCTGACCATCAGCAGATGCTCCATTGCAAATGGTGACGTTTCCTGTGACGATGGTTGTATCTATAGATGCCATTTAATGAATTTCACAAAATAATCACTAAAAATCAACCTATGTGGACCGCAAAAGCTCTATTGCTAAAGTGTAGTGTGGCTTCGAGTGGAAGCTTCCAACATTGAAAATACGATATGGAGGTGACAGGTGAAGTGTTATATCAATCATCTCCTAAAAAAAAGGCATGGTTTAAGGCAAATATTAATCCATATTATTTAGGGATTCATTGGAATTACATATAAGTCTTTAGGATATTGTGGTAATTATGCGTAAAATTTTCCCTCCTAAATTAGGATATGTGTAGTGGCTTTAAGAAAATGAGCATAAGTTTATAAAGGAACTACAGGCGCCTTGACACTATCCTATGTGTGATATGTTTGTTTGGCATTTTATAGAGAAACTGCAGGTATGAGTTTATGCAATATTTTCATGTATAATTGAAAATATTGAACAACTTCGTTGTTCATAAACAAACTGTACAATCATTTGATCGGGAGGGAAATTCCAGACACAAATATCTAATTGGGTAAATATCTAAGGAAAACAATGGGACCAAGCCAGAATCGTGATCAGGCAAATGAAGAAACTGATAAACCAACAGATGGGCGAGATCTAAAGAGTATAGAAAAGAAGAAGCGTAAAGCTGTGAGTAACAAGTACATTTATTTTAGTTTATTTTTATACATAAAATTGCATTGTATGTACTAATGCTTACATGGCTATTTTATAATTGATTCAAAACTCAACGTGTGGATGGGTGTAAACAATGGGTATTTGATAATAATTGTTAGTGAGCTAACCTTTAGGGATTTTAAGTGCAGTGCATGTCTAGTAATAAGTTTTTTGTTTTTTGTTTTTTTAATGTCGAGCCGGAATCATGATCAGGCAAAAAAAGAAACTGATCCACTAACAGATGGGTAAGATATAAACAGTACAGTAAAGAAGAAGCGTAAAGCTGTGAATAATAATTGCAATTGATTTTAGTTTAAATTTACACATAAAATTGCATTGTATGTACTGATGCTTACATGGGAATTTCATAATTGGTGCAAAAGTCATTGTGTGGATGGGTGTAAACTTTGTATTTGATAATAATTGTTAGTGAGCTAACCCTTTGGGATTTAAAGTGCAGTGTATGTCTAATAATAACTTTTTTGTTTTTTTAATGTCGAGGCAGAATCATGATTAGCTAGACGAAGAAACTGATGCAACAACAGCTGGGCGAGATCTAAAAAGTGTAGTAAAGAAGAAGCGTAAAGCTGTGAGTAATAAGTGCAATTGATTTTAGTTTATTTTTACACATAAAAAAGCATTATATGTACTGATGCTTACATGGGAATTTAATAATTTATTCAAAAGTCATTGTGTGGATGGGTGCAAACATTGTATTTGATATTAATTATTAGTGAGCTAACCCTTATGGATTTAAAGTGCAGTTTATGTCTATTAATAAATTGATTTTTTTAATGTGCATAGACACTTAATATAAGGTGCAACGTAGAGACTTACAATGAAACAGTGCATTAGATGAACAACTAGTAGAAGTAATGGAATGCCGAGATTGGATTTGGTAAAATGTTAAACATTCCAACAATAAAACTAGATAGGGGATTTTGTTACTGGCTTATGCAGAGGATTAAACCTAAACATAGGAATCTATGTATTCGACAAAATAACTGCAAATAAGAATAATAGAAAACCACATTGGATGGATACTGGGAATTCTAAACAATAAAACTATCCAAAAGCCACCAAAAGAAATATAAAAAATATGAAGAAATGCGAAAACAGTACGGCGTGCATAGGTCAATAACAAGCAAAGATGTTGCAAAAGTCTTACTAACTTCACAATCTAAATGGGAATTCCTTTGGCACTTTATGATATTCACGCTTGGAGTGGTTCTATGCCCAACACAAAATCAAATTATCATCCCAAAATTGTTCCATGCGGTTGGGGATGTTGAGAGGGTAATGGAAATCAACTGGGTAGGATTTGTATACGATTGGTTCTTAGCGGTGGCGAAGAAGTTCAAGAAAGTTGTGGCAGTAAAGGGTCATTCAACCGGAGTAGGCGGATGCATTCTATTTTTTGTCATGAGTAGTAAAATATTTTATTTGCACATAACAAACAATATAAGTTTGCTACACGAGAGACATAAACTGCACAAGACCTTAGTGTAATAATGAATAAATTTGCAAGCCATTTATTAATGAATTAATTAATTAGTAATTTATTTTTCATTTATTCAATTTAGCACGTATTGATGCACTTGACAATGGCTTGTTGCATTTGTTATATTTGGACCATGTTTATATTGGACAACCAATGAGATGGGATGTGAGCCCACGGATTATTGCCTAGAGCAATGAAGATATGTGCAAGGAAATTTTAATAGACTGGGATGGTAAACGCAGTTATGGAAATGGTGAGGCAAGTAATTATGATACATTGAATTGTTTTAACACAATTGTCAATGTTAAATTTGTAAAAACGCATATAGCATTCATTATCATTAAGTGCATGAACAATTTCTGTGTAGAATATTCATTAGGTTACAGAGTGATATTCAAATCAGAGTGTTAAATACTTTGAACAACTTATATATTGACACTGTCAATTGCCATTATAAAATTAAAAAAAAAACATTGCAGCAAACTAATGTTATTCAGTCAAATTTACTGTTGCAATGTCATTAATTTTAGGTCTTCATGGACATCAAATATGGCACGCCTCATCCATTGGAAAATCAGTGTCAAAGTTGGGAAGAAATATGAGAACAGTAATGCAATGAGTTGCTTTGTAAGGTAAAAATGTAATGCACATATAAGGGTCAGCCATCTATAGTGTTCTCTAGTGTTTGGCATATAGATTAAGCTTAAATGTGTATGTTTCAAACATAACAAACAGCTAGCAAAGTCAACTGATGGGATGGAACAACAAAGTGTTTCTAGGGAATTGCAACGAGTTAATGAGGTCACTCAGAAAAAAAATACGCCTACTAAATGAAACGATAAATGTTTATGATGGTATGTAGACATAAGTAATGCACAACAATAAGTAGTATAATCAATGTGTGTCTGTTAATGCACATTAGATGAAAGCAAGAAGTGTGCGGAAGATTTAGCCAAACATGATGCTGCACAGTAGTCGGCTGGTGTTACACCATCAGCGGACATTAATACAAGGTTTGTTATTTGAACACTTGTTTTCATTCAAAATTCCAAATGTGATTAACCTTGGGCTAATGATAATTTTGTTAAAACTGAGACAACAGTAATGAACAACCTTGGGAAGTTGATGCAGATAATGTAGTGATCGTTTTAGGCGAGATACGGTCAGAGAATGCACCACCAATGGAAGAGTAAAGTGCACCATCATAGTCTGGAAAGAAACTAGATGGCATAGTGCAAGTGGAGTTACCATATGCACTTAAGAGTTTGCCACAAAGGCAAAGGTATAACATGTTGTAATTGAAGACTTCCTTACGTTGTCATGAAAAGTTTAAATTTTTAGTTATCTCAAGAATGTAACTGCTGCAATGATAAGTGGTTGTAATTAAAGAGACACATCATAATGTTATCACTAACTTAGTGGTTTGTATAATAACTAGGAGATCACCAAGAGGCAAGCGACTGCATGTGCACTTTGCAAACCCATGCATTCAGAAACCTATTATGGATAACTGGTTATCGGTGGTGTGTATACCTAAGTAATTCATAACATTCAGTAGTCTAATCATAACATATGTTTTAATGCACAACACATGAAAGCAACAATTGTAAGGAAAGTGCTAGAGATTATGTTGTCCAGCAAGTAGTTGCAGTTCCACCATCAACCTTCATGAAATGCAGGTTTGTGATGTGGTAGTCGTTATCATGTGTATTGTGAGTGCATTAGGCATCCATGATCAAAGCTAATTTTTAATCCTTATGAAACATGAATGAAGACATAAGCAAAGCTATTGTAGAAGGCGAACAGTCCATTTCACAAAAGGTACACTTGCAGAACACAACACTACTTGATGAGGGAGTTCAACAATAGCAGTTCGATAAGCAATCGGATGGGGCAGAGCAGGAGCTGCCTTCTGATGCATAACAGCTTATGACACACACATCACCAACAGCAAGGTATGACATTTTATATTTTCAACAATGGTTACGTCGAAATAATGTGGGTGCAAATATGTATTATATTGTATAGTAATGTTTTTTCTTAATAATAAGAATATTAAAAAAATGTGTGTCAAATGAATCATGTTATTAAAAAAACAATGTGTGTCCAATGAATCATGTAGAAAATGGGGAGAAATGTGATTACTAACTACTTGCATTCATTCATTAGCACATCAACGCAAAAAAAGAAACTGAGAGTGCACATCGTGATGCAATCCATTCGGCAACATAGTAAAGGACATGGAAAAAGTAAGGATGGAGTCAATAGTAAGTTGCTGAAATGGATTCGGGGAGTAAAACGTCATGTTAACAGTTTTATTTTCACATTGCAAACAACGATGCATTTCAAACATGTTGGTTTGAGTTAAATACATTTTTGTAAATAAAATTATGAAGTGAAAAATACATTGTTCGGATGTTTTTGCATAACAGTAATGATGATATTTTAGTTTTTGATATGGGCTATTATTATTTGAGGAGAAGTGAGATGAGGACAATACTTGATGCCAGGGTAATGACTCCCAATACGGTAGAAATTCCCAAATGATTTTTTTCCTTAAAAAATATATCTCACGTCTTTATGATTCTTAATCTTCTAAGATTTATAAGGCTGTGCTAAATGATTGACCAGATGTCGTACTTGAAGTTGCAAAATTGTTTTCGGTCGATGATGAATCTACTACTCATTTAAGGGGAATTTATGTGCTTCCACCAACATTTGTGGTAATGAAAGAAAAAAAAAACTCATTCACACGAGGAATAACTTGGTTTTCAATATCCAACTAGGATAAATGAATTCAGATGACCTGTATAATGTTCACCTTAAGTGAGTGATGTCATATGGTGATCCCAATATCCTGTTAATTATCGTATTTCAGGCGACATTGCTGACCAACGACCTTGAAGAATAAAAAATGAACCGTGGTGATAGGAGCCTGGTAAAGAATCAATATAAGATGTTGGCGAAAACAAGACCCACCCTTGCATGTGATATAAACAAACTTCGTTGAGTATGTGTATCCTTCATTGAAAATGTATTGACCTGGTCACTAAGAATGACCTATATTTGCATGATGCATGTATTAGCGTGTCCTTACTCAAAGTTCTCAGGAGGTATGATTAACAATTTTGATATTATTTGGCATTTCTTCCTATCTTGCATAAAGGCCACTGGTTTGCATATAGCTTTGACATTCATGAATGCAATATTTCTATTATTGATTCGTTGAATAGCAAGACCAACTTCCCAAAAACCATTGCACAAAAACTGGTATGCTACATATTTATAATATTTTTAAATTAGCATATATATTGTTTGAGATACGTACTGTGCAGTCACATTCATTCTTATTTCACACCTATGTATGCAGGTTGTTAATATGTATGAAGTTGTTGTATTATGTTCAGCTAAATTCCATCTAGAACCTCATAAATGGAGATTTAATACATCTCACCTGCAGTATAATATAATACTTATAAATATTTATGAATAACAACAAGTCAATGCTTGTGAACATTGCAGATTTCAGCTGTGGAATCATTGTTAAGGAAGATTGCTCAGAATTCAAAAATGAATTGCGTTGATTAGCCGATTGTCGATTTTGGAATATATCAGCAAACTGATTAGTAAACTACTAAAATCATCACTGTGCATTTAATGCTTGCAAAATTTCTCATATCACTTTATATATCACACAAGCTAACATATTTGTAATTCTGTTGGATCAATTTCGGTTGTGGAATTAGAATGTTGACTGGAATAGAATTTTGGGACGGACATTGGTTGTTAGATGTGCCAAATACAGTAATTTACTTATATACATAAAAAAATTTTACACATACTCAATCCTTCGTTACATCCTTAATATATATGTCTTTATTTTTCTCTTTGTGTGTGTGAACTGTGTTCTGTACACATATCGGTAATGATGATTAATCAAATGTTTCACCATGCAGCCATCTTCATCTGAATTGCGCACGCGTTTGGTGTTGCAGTTGTTCCACCACCCACAGAATAAAGCAAAAAACCATGTCTGCTCATTGGTAGAGGCAAAGTAGCTGGCCTACCATTATAGGGGATATTGAATCTTTTATGTTAACATGTGCTTCTCCTTACCCATAATGGTTCGATCAGTTTGGCGTAGTTATTGTAAAGCTTCTTTGTTATTTTCATATATCTCATGACAATAATTTATCTGTCCTTGTAAACTAGGTACAAAAAATAAATGCACGTGAAGTACTTAATATAATTTATAGTTGTACATAGTAAAATCATTTATTAAAATTGATTTATACTAGGAAAATGCAAATTGTATTGCAAACCACTGTATACAAATACACCAAACCTTGACCATCATAACACTCACACAATGAAAACACCATCCCCTTATATTGGAACACACTTAATATAAATTGCACATGAAGTACTTCATATAAGTTGTACATATAAAATCATGTACCTGAATCGATTTGTACTATGAAAATGCACATTGTACTGCAAACCAGTTTCTAAATACACCAAACCTCAATCAACATACCACTCAAGCATGAAAACTCCATCCCAACCCATTGGAACACACCTAATATAAGTTGTACCTGAAGTAATTAATACAAGTTGTATAGGTTAAAATAATGTTTTTTGATCGATTTGTAACCTAAAAATGCAAATTGTACTGCACACCAGCACCTCGGTCGTCATAACACTTAATCAATGAAAACACCATAGCAATTCAATGGAACACACCTAATTACACGCACTGACCATGCATGCAGTAAATAAAAAAGATAATTAGTAACAATAATCTATACATTGCATATATGAATGGCTGTAATGATAATTAACTATTGTAAATGTACTTTATGTAATTGAAATAATATTTTATTTCAGCCTAAAGTATCTATTGTGCATATATTTTTCCTGTATACACTAGTAAATAAAAAAAAATTACATTGACATGTTATCTTCATAAGAATAAATAACATGATGACATAAATCATACTTCATAGGATGCCTATTCTGCTACAAATAAAGTCATTTGTACTGCATATAAAGTATAGTATACCTTCACTTAATACGATAATGCTGGTGTGCACAATTCACCTACAAATTCAATTTACAAACACTAAAAGCTCGTACAGAGAATACAAACAATAGCATACCAATTCTTCAATGCCAATTAAAAAAATACTATTCAAAGACAACCATTATTATCATAACTATAGCTTTCCTTTTGTTTTCTTACAGCAATGAATGAGCATAGTCCATAGACTGTCACGCAACCAAATGCACAATGGTTGCTGCAACATCATTTCATGCAAATTGTTCTGCTCTGCTCTTGCTGAATTCTCATCATATCAGCAGCCTCTTGAACAATAGTTGTTTGTCAAATATTATGGCTCTCTTCATCTTTACTAACCAAGGGAGCAATGCCAATGTAGGTTTTCTTTTTCCCCCTTTTTTTCTAGTTATTTGGTTGTTTTCAGCTGCTTTGAGTTCCTTGAGTAACATGGTTTTCTTAGGTTGTTTAAGTTGTCTGGTGTTTTTTATTTTTCCCTGTGTTTTGAGGTTTTCATTATTTTAAGTTGTTTTCCTTGTTTTGGTTCTGTCTTTTTTTTTTTCGTTTGTTCTAGTTGCTGCAATGTTCTTTTTAGTT
>CATIWM010017923.1:0-15157 GCA_949671775.1 Mallotus repandus | reverse complement strand
TTAATATTTAAATATTTGACCAATTTATAATTAGTTTGACTTGATTTCTACGGAAATCAAAACTCATTCTTCAAGAATATAAGGGAATGGTGATTTTCAGAGGTGGAGAAATTACATTTCCTTTTCAATGCCAAATTTTAGCCTATTAAATTCTAGAAATCATAATTGTTCATTCTAATTTTGATTTTCCACTTTTTTTTTTTTTTACTAAACAAATGGATGCTAAATGGCTGAACTCTCTTTGTAACATTAGTAGCTTGTTGCGCTTACTTAGAAAGAGTCAGTATGACAGAGACATTAACCTAAAATCCATAGCACAAATATTACAGACAGGTTAATGAACTATAATTTGGGATGGTCAACCCTAGATCATGGTTCAACCAAAAATAAATTGAGCATAGAAGGTACAAGGATATTTCCCAGGACACTAAGCCACTGAGGTCAATTGAGGAACAAAGTTGACCAAGAAAACATGACCATGTATGAGAAATAACATATACGGTTCATGAGCCAATGTTGATTTTACTTCAACAAAATCATAAGCCAAACCCGACTAAAATAAATAATATAATATTCTGTTATAGGATCAAAGCATTTGATGGAATGTAGAATTTGAATCTCTAACCTCCTAACTCTCCCTCCTTGTAAAGTCATTAGGCCACACTAAAAAAATTAAATTTTGTATTATTAACTTATAAAATTATTTTTATTTAATTTAACAAGGATTCAATATTTTGATATAAATTTCTTTTCTACAATTGAAAAAAAATGAACAAAATCTTATTTTGTATATATGTAACGAAATTTTACGTGATAACTTTTATTGTCACAATTAATTTATTGTGACAAACTTTTTAATATTGATGATAATTTTTATTGTAATAAATGAATGGATTTGTTGTACTGATAAATTAACAACTGTTTAGAGTGTTGAAGAATATATCTCACATTGAAAAAGTACAAAGCAATAAAGTGACCTATAATAAAATGGTGTAAATTGAACTTTAATACAATTCAATTAATTTTGTGCTCTATAGATTTAATCTATGGCAAATTTTTACCTACACTAGGTGTGGTAAGATTTATAAGACAAGACACGTATTATTTTTTATCAGTAAAATATATAACATTTAAATGATATATCTTAAATTCTACAACTTATATAATACATCAAATGTAGAGACAACTCTCCCTTAACCTATTTATAAGTCCAAATACGTGTGTGGCCAACACTCTCGAGCCTGCCTTATCGTTAACAGTGGACATGGACATGATCAATAAAGAAAGACTTGTACGTCGTGACGTGTTTTATCAAATGGCAAGACATATAAAAGTCATGCCAACCAATGAATGAATAGGTTGATATGGCGGATGGATCCAAGAGTTCAGGAGTAGGGTGTTGCACACATTACTACTACAATCTACCGATTGGCAATTGCTGCCAAAACAAGAGTGATGGCCGTTGTGCCATTTAAGACTAACTATTATGAATTTGAGGTTCACAGCTGCACGTCTTTGATTGGATCTATATACCTTATCTCCATCATATGATATATCACATATACAAATATATAACACGTAAGGTGTAGTAGAACTAGATTTTCGTCATTCTGCTTTGCATTATTGCATGGGCAAGTTTTATTAGTTCTATTAAGTTTTGGCTTAATGAAAAATAATAAAAGAAGAAAAAGGGTAAATAAGATATAAAAGTAAAATGCAGGCAAGAAAGTATTTCCACATTTTATTGAGAATGAGTTCTAACACATAGACATTAAGGTAGCAAGAAAATACTTATGATGTTCTAGAAAATATGGCTATATTCCAATAATAATATTAAAAGGTAAGAAAAATCTTATGACTTGATATGCAGATTGTAGAAATTTAAGAAAAATCTCATGATTTGATATGTAAATTATAGAAATTTAAGACGAGCGATTTTAGAAATGAGTCTTTAAACATCTCCGAACAGAAAAATTTAACTGTAAATATGTTATTTAATTATATTATAATTTAAATCATGGATTATAAACTATTAGTAAATGGATTGAAAACAACATAACATTGTGTTTGGACATTTAATTTAAAATATTGAATTTCAAATATAAAGATTTCAACATGTAATTAGATATTAGTTTAAATCTTCATTAAATGAGCAATTGTAGATTTATTTCAAATCTCATTAAGGCAAATTCATATAATTCTCAAATAAAAAAAATTGATTCAAATACTCAAATCCCTTGAATTTTAACATAGCAAGTGAATAATAATCTACCTAGGTGAGAGTTTCATTAAAATCCAAGACAGCACTCACAATTTTTTTCTATCATTATAAATTAAGGGAAAGAAAATTTAAACTCGAATTTTCAGATGATATAATAAGAGATTGATAATTAAACTAAGCATCATTGGCAATCACTTCCAACTTAAATACAAGAAAGGAACTCAAAATTATGAATTCACCTCCTCAAAGTTGTTATTCTCTTTTCACAGTTGTATTCACCTTTGTTTAGGGTGCATGCACCACATAACATTTCACATGGGCGATTAATTTGCATTGACTTGATCAGAATTTTATCACAGGATGTATATATGATACTATCTTGAATAACAAAATTAACTTAAATCAAGCAAATTAATCATCATTAAAATAACAAAACCTTTCATATTTATTTCATTAATACCCAAATTTTTTTATAAACAAATCATATAAAAAAAGAATTACAATTTGAAACACAAAAAAAAAAATGTTTCACTCTAATAATTATATATCATAATCATCAATTAAGCTCTGATAGCAGCTGGCCGATTCAATGCATGTTTGTTGTTTGAATTCATTTTAACAAGCGGCTGTGAGTGTTCCGGCAAAGGACTCTCCACCTCTTGCCCATCGGAGAGTTGACGTTTTTGTGTAGGGTCAACGCCACCAGATGAAGTTTCTGGCATGGCAGGCACGTTCAAGTCAAAGTCACGTTGACTAGTTGTAGCAGTACTCAAATTCATCCCAGCATCCGATCCCTTATTACCTTCACTATCACTGCTGCTGCCACCGGCACCTCCACTGCCGTTGCCACCGTCGTAGTGCCGTCGTTTGTGTCCACCCAAGGCCTGTCCGGAGGGAAAAGTTCGGTGACAGATGGAGCACTGGTGGGTACCCTTACCACTACTAGTACTGATCGATGAAGGGGGTGGTTTTGAAGCAGTAGCTGCATTAGTTACAGGTTGGTCGTGATCACTTCCGATGATTTTTCGATGATGACTAGATTTATGCCCACCTAAAGCCTGATAAGATGGGAATGCTTTGTTGCAAACTTTGCACTTATAGCTCAGTTTTAGCGATGAAGAATTGTTGCCATGGCGGTCCTCATGATCATTCCTGGTGGCGATGTTGGTGGTGGTGGTGTCTTTAGCAAGCATGAGAAGGCAGAGAGCAAGGTATTCTTCTTCAGTAGGTGAATTTTCAAAGCGAGGACGTTTAGTTCGTCTTCTTATCTTAGACAAAGATTCAAGAGAACTGAGGTCTGCATCGTCATGCAAAAAAGAAGACGGGGAATTTAGAGCTTCAAGAGCCATAATAAAGAGATATGAGCGGATGGAGGGTGATGATTGAGCTAGCTAAAGATGAAAATATGGTGTTTTTATACAAAGAAGATGATTTGTAAAATTAAGCAAAATGGGGAGGAAGGTGCTTGAAGAGTGGCGAGAATTGAAGAAGTGTGAAGTGAGTGGTGGAAGCACGTCTTATTTAAGTTGTTGGGAGTGAAGTGTGGGGGGTATAGATATGTGTGTATGTGCAGTGCAAATTAGTTGTAGCTAGCATATCATCATCCTATAATTTTTGGGGGATGTGGGGTTATGTTTTGTGACTCATGACTTTATCGTTTGCTTACTTGTTCCAAGTCAAAAAAATTTGCCTCTTCTTCGTATGTAATGCCACGCTTTTATGTCTTTTCTTGATGAGGAACTTTCTAAGAAAATCCACATCTTTACCTTCCATACTTATTTTCTTTAATTCATTATATATATATATATATATATTTATTTTTTGCATGTAATGTCATGGTATCTGGTATTCATAAGAATTCCGATTATTTTGGAGTCGAGCCGGGTGAACTCATAAAGAAAGTAAAGTTCTCTCAAAATTTATTTTTACCATTCATAAGATTCGAATCCGATATCTTATTTAAAAAAATTTAAACTTCTTGCCACTTAAACCAACAAATGTTGGTTTAATTCATTATATATATTTAATTATATTTACTTTTTTTTTTCGCACAAAATTATCACACACCCACATATCTCCTATTCCTATATATAAACATCAAACTCTCTCTATTAACTTTCTTTTATTTTTTGATTTTGTGGTCACATTAATTAGATATAATGTTTTGTTGCATAGCATTCTAGCTACTTTCCATTTGTCTTCTTCTGTGTCCCAAAACTATGCTTATCTATATGTTATAATTAGATAAATCAAAGCAATTAAAAATAAAAAGAAAGTTATCATGCAGTTGAACCTTAATTCGCAAGATATTATAGGAATTAAGTGCTACTTAATTAATTTTCTCCACATTAGTTGACTTTGATTTGATCCATTCAAATGAAGCTTGGATCGAACCTAAAGTGTTCCCAACCCTTTCTAATATAATCTCAAGTGAATAATATATAGTTTCTCTTGTAGGAGGTTCTTGCCTTCTTCGTATTGACTACGTCTACCTTTTATTGTGATAACTGATAAGAGAGGTACCCACCGATTTCAAGATAGCAATTTTTAAAGAACTTGCATCCCAGTACATATTTACGGAGAAACTAAGTCATGTGAAGACGCAAAGATAGACAAGCTTTCACACTAAATAACAAATAGCTTGTAAATGTAATCTTATAAGATCTTGCATTTTTGTTCCTTTATAAAATTTATTTAAAATTAAATTATGTATATATAGTCTCCAATTTAGACTATTAATTCTCTTTAAAAGAATTATAAAATATATAATTTGAAATTCTGCTATCCTCCATTTACAAAATTAATTTTTACATAATTAATCTAGTAGTTAATTTGTTTAAAAAGCATTAAAATGTGTAAAGTTCAAATTCGATCACTGTTAATTTATGAAATTAATTTTTACATAATTTTAAAAAAATTGACATAGTCTAATCTCTATTAATTAAAAAATAAAATTATATATGATAATATTTAACTCATAAATCTTGATTTTATATATTTTTAATAAATAAAAAATCAAATTAATTATTGTAACACATGAAATCAAGAAAGGAATTCTTAATGCCTTGAATTTGTCTCCACGATGCGCGGTTCCTGATTAAGATTTTTTGTGTGATTGGACATGTTTTCTAATTTGTCAATGGTTTGGAAAGCACTAGGGGTTGTTCGTTCTGATTAACCCACATGTTGGTCGACATTCAACTTGGGTGGTGGCAAGCTACAAACGTCATCTTAGAGAAAGCAGCCCAACATGGTATTTCCATGTATGCTAGGTGGTGGTGCACATGGACCACCAGCTTCTGCTAGCTAAGTGACTTGGCCACAGTTCAAGAACCATTTACATTGCAGTGCCACTGCACATGACTGTTTCCAGCTTTGTTGTTTCCTAGTAAACATATGTATTTACGTGTGTAATTCTGCTTAGCCAACATGCTCATGCTGCTTGTTGGGGTCAACATCTAATGGCAAATTTGGAAAAAAAAAACTTTAATTAGTTTATAGATTGCTGTGGCGTCAAAGGTTGTTTAATTAGTCAATAAAACATTTTGGATGTTATTGGAAAGGAATAGAAACTTAGGACTATAATTTAGTTGACTGACCCAATTATTTGTTTAAATCAAGTTGTTGATGAATGCACAACTGCAACTGCAAGTTGAGTTTTAAGTTCAATCTATTTTGTACCTGAAAGCAATTTCAAGGCGTGTACTATATAATGTCGGTGAGGTTTGTTTTGATGGCCAAACTTTTTGTAACACATAGAAGACCTCGGTTTGAAGACCCACTTTCTTTCTCGTTGTAACTTGGCAAAATATATATATATATATATATATATATATATATATATGCACTAGTTATATTACATCTTAAGGTAGGATTTGTAACACATAAATCAAGTGATTTATATTTGACCATTAAAAATGAGACACATGTCTATTTATTACAAATTTCACCATTGGATGTAATACATCTAGTGTACGTAAATTATATCATAGATCTCTATCCATATTACAATATGGATGAAGAGTTCATCACTTTCACACGTCTTTTTTTTCAATGCTTTCTACTTTTTTTTAATTTTTTTAACGCAGTCTTCCTCTGCAGCATCGTTTGTATCATCACCAATTTCCTCTTCTTATTTGATGATCTAGCTGATTTTCATCAAACCTTAAAGTTGACACAAATTGTAATAGTTAGTGAGTGGCAGAGTGCGCACCAACCTCCACTGTCCAAAGAGATCACACACACTTACACTAACGCAGTCTTCTCTTCTTTCTTTATCTCTATGCTTCGATTTGCTCTTTGTTTTTTCTTTTTTTATTTCTATATATTTCTCTATCTATCTTTAGATTGCTTTCACTTTATTTATCGTGCAAATATTGGTTTCTTTTTTTTGTTGTTTGAGTTGGGTTATTGAATCAAGTATTCGTTATGGATCTGCTTGTGTTGATGAATGATGGGCCTTACAATTTGTGGGAGATTTGGCAGTTTCAGTTAATGGAAATGGAAGAGGTCAGTTGGGTAGAATTTGGTTGGTCAGTTTGGAAATAATAACCGGGATGCTTTCGGTAATGATCTAGCTGATGTATACTGTTATTCTAAAAAAATTGCAGGGCATGAAAAAGTAGTGAATGTGTGAAAAAAATCAACCTAAAGTGAGCCTGCAAATGGATTTCAATGAATATACATATAAAAATTAATAAATCTAAAAATATATATATATTTATGACGTTTGACGCAGAAAAAAAAGACGCAAATTTTTTTAATTTTTCACGTATAATAACTTTTGATCTATATTATAATATAAACAAATGTCATGATATAACAATTGTTAGTGTAGGTAAAAATTTTCCTAATAATAATAATGATAAACAGCTTTGGAGTTGACCCTTGAGTTAGGGTCTGGGCTGATTTCTTCTGGGCTAGTTTTTATACAATACAATCAAAACATTGGGCCATATGGGCTAAATTCAGTGATAGAAACGACGTCGTATTAATGGACGCGGTCACCCCTCCCAGACCCCAAATACTTCTTCGTGTTTAGTTTCGCCCGTATATGGCCATAGTTCCCTCTGAAATCAATCAGTCTCTAATTTAAAAAAAAAAAAAGTTGCATACCGATTATGGATCCTCGATACACTGGAGAAACATTGAAGTAAGGTTTTTTTTTTTCCTTTAATATTTTTATATTATTTTTCTTTTCCTTCTCTTTTGTTGATCTTATTGAAACTGAGTTTTTTTTTTGGGTGATTTTAAAGACATTTGGAGAAGCAGAATGAGTTATTGTTGGAAGCCTATAATTCAATGTCTCATGAACTGCACAAGCTTCAGGTTTTTTTTTTTTTTTTTGGGTTTTTCTTTTTGTTTCTTCGCTACCCTTTTCCCAGATTTTTTTTTAATTCTGAATTTGAATATTTTAAAGATTGATATTTGATGGTGAATCTCTTAATTTTCTATGGTAGTTGTTGAAATTTTAAAATTTAAACTGCAAGTAGCATCTTCAGAAGAAGCATGAGATGATGATAGGAATCTTGTAATGTTTATGGATAGAAAATTTTGGTTGCAAACGAAGGGCATTTCTTGCAAACTTTTGTTGTTTGTTTAACAGTCAATTTATAACATTCATGTTTCATCATTTCCAGGTTGAGGAGGAAATGCTGATGCGTAAATTCTATGAGCTTATGTCTGCTCAGGGTTTTGCTAAAAAGGTATCCCTTGAGTTATGTGCTTATATTGAAGTTTGCGTATATGTGCAAACTGGGTTTGCATTTTTACTTTCCTTATGGTTTTAGCTGTAATGATGCAATGCTTTATATGAATGACAGAAAGTAAATGATCATAAGCATGCTAGAATAGAAATTAGAAGTGTTTAAGGATCCACGATAATCCTGGGTGGAAGGTGGTACCCTTATTGAATTAGCTGATAATTTAGGAAGAGTTGAGTAGCTGAAGGAAATATTGCTTTGGTTGTCAATGATGTTAACATAGTGCCACGCAAATGAAACAGTTCATGTCTTGCCTATACACCTCAAGAATTGTTGCATCTGCCTTCTTTTTCTTGTAAACTGCAAATTAACTGTGGGTCTATACTATATAGACTTTTACAATCAGGGCTAATCATTATGTATCAAATGTTAGTATATTGGCATTGAATAAGTGTTGCCTTGCTGAATATTGGAACTTCAGACTTTTGATGAACTAGGTGCTAATATGCTGTTTTATGCGCCTGCCAATTCACCTTTTACTAGGTAAAATCAATGTAAGTTGGTGGTTCCGTGTTATCATCATTGGAAGGCTAACTAGCCGAGCAAGTATCTGTACTGTTGAAATATTTTCTGGTCTTTCTCATAACCTGGCATGTTAATAATGTTGTTAACTTCAGCATCTAAATTTGGTCTGTGTTTTGATTTTCAGTCTTCTCTGTTCAATTGAAAAATTCTTATGCCATTTTCTTTGGCTTTACAGAATGAAGGCAATACCAACGTTATGGACGGAGCACAGGTTCAGAAGTCCACTGGTTTACTTACTAATGCTACCAATGATGCCATTGGAGGAGAAAATGAGCAATCAACTCCAGCAGCCCCTTCTACCATCAATGAAGAATAAACATGAGGACATCAATTTTACATTAAATTTTATGACAATTTTCACAAATTCTTGTTTTGGAATTCTTTATAGATCCCTTTTTGCTTCAGTGAAAAACTTCAACTGAAATATTTGTAGTATGCTATAATGTGATCACTTGTAAATTTTGTGTCTAGCTTTCTCCTGATAACAAAAGACGCATATTCAGAATTTTATATTGATTATATGATAGATCACAGATTGATTTGAGATTGTCAATAGAGAATGGAGTTATCAATGATATCTTAATGTTCTTGGTTTAAAGGTTTTTGTCCCATAAAGATCTTTTCTTGTTTATATGATCATAATGGTTGGCTGTTATTCTGCATAATGTAGCACATTGCTGCAATTGCTGGCTTTATCTGCACTTTCTATACATCAATTTTTAATTAATTGTATGTTTCTCAAATCCAAAGTTAAAGATTAATTGAATATAAACTCTGAAAGCATGAGGTTGACAGAGTTGCAGATGAATTCAGCTACTATTTGCTCATTTGTTTGCGAATTCGATAAAAAAATATTTGGAATTTGCTTCTGTTCTTACTTTTTTTTATTCTTTATTTTAAAAAATATATATATGTTTTTTAATTTATGTCACTTCCTCTGGTAAGTATGTGTGTCACACCCTCCCAAATTTGGAGTTGTTAGTGCCATGAATTGAAAACGTTTAGGATAATTAATGTAAGAAGTTGAATTTGCGAAGAATAGTACATTGAATAGATTGTCTTAACGCAAGCTTACTCACCTTCAACTAATATTGGAAAGAGCTTCCTAACAAGAATCAGAGTGGCGCAGCGGAAGCGTGGTGGGCCCATAACCCACAGGTCCCAGGATCGAAACCTGGCTCTGATACAAGAGTGGCTTCCGGAACACTTTTCTTTTCTTTCGGTTTTTTTTTTAAAAAAATATTCCTAACTTAATTTATATTTAATGGAAAAACAAGCTCCCAAAAAAACATATATATATTTTTTGAACGTATTTTTCTTTTTTGATTTTGTTTCAACACATTGGTATCATCTGAAGATTAAACTGTTCAGCCCATATTAGATTCTTCCAAACCCATTAGCTTGCGACAGAGAGAAGAGTAATTATTTCTTTACCATATTGTGGTAAGTACTTATTATTCATCCAAGAATTTCGTATCATGTTATTGGGAATTACATATAAAATAGGAAAAGACTTGGATGAATGAACAAATTTATCAACCCTCCACAAATAATGACAGAGAAGAATTAAATATTAATTAGAATTTGGTGGATTTTTTATACCGATAATTTAAAAAAAAAAATCAAATATTATATAGGGAAGCAATATTGATAGATAGAAAGTGACGAAGTTTAATAAAATCTCTAATAGAGCATTTCCTACTGCACTTTTGTGCACCACAAATACTACACTAGCTAATTAACACAACAAAAATTTACTGAAAAATAATTTTTCACATGCCATCTGCTAGTTGAATCACTGAATATCCTCAGGGTAAAAGCAGATAAATTCACCATCCAATCATACCCTTTTGAACCAAAACAATCCTAACATTCTCTAGTTCTAACTTCTGAGTAATTGCATCACTGTCTCTAGCCGAGGATAAACCTGCAATGAAGAAAACCTGTAACAACAACACATTGTGTCAAATTTCCTATGGATTACTTTGAAAAGGGCTTAAAAAGAACAGGGTTCAAAAGAGCATTACTTGGGTCACTAGTGATGAGCATAGCAGTTCCTCCAAAGCTACAAGTACCACCATTTCTCTTATTCTTTTGATAATAGCTATTGAAAGCATAAGAAGCATGAGCAACTACAGTATCAGGAGAGAAACAGTTCCCATGAGGCATAATCTCAGCACAATCAGCACCACCATCACCACAAGCATAGTCTAATGCTTCCTGCAATGCCTCTGCAGGAACACTAGGCTTAGCCACACACCAAAGCTCCTGCACAACACCTGCCACTGGTGCTGGTGCTATTGTTGTGCCAGCTGGATTACAAGGAGGCAAGTATCCGTATGGTCCTCCTGTGGTTGGTGGACCAGCAAAAGGAGGCTGTTCTGGTGCAAAAGGGAAAATCAATGGTGGCGGAGAGCCATGGGGATAAGACAATGGTGGCGGAGAGCCATGTGGATAAGACAATGGTGGCGGAGAGCCATGTGGATAAGACAATGGTGGTGGAGAGGCAGTTTGGGATAGTGGGGGATGAGGATTTTTGGCTATATTGGCAGGGACTGAAAACCCAACTGAGGAGCGAAGTGGGGGTGATGAGGTTTCTGGTAATGGGGTTGGTCTTGCAGGAAATGGGTTTGCAACCTTAGATTCTAAAGTTATGAGTTTTCTCTTCATGGGTAATTGCTGTTTTTGGTTGCTAACTATGATATTGATCTTGTTAAGTCTAAAAGATTCAAGCTTTTTGAGTGATTCTGTTTTTGAAGACACCAAACTCATAGTTTCGTCTGATAAAGGAGAGAAATTTGAAGGCAAGTTTATAGAGTAAGTAGAGTTTGTACTCTGTAGAAACTGGAGCAAAGGTTTGGTAAATTTCTCAGCTAAATCATCTCTAGTAAGTACAGAATTTTGGTCAAAACAGTTAAAAGAAAAAGCAGCAGAAACTTTAATTTCTCTTTGCATACCCCACCTTGTGAGTGAATAATAGATGTTCCTAAGAGATGCTAGAATCATACCCAAGTTGTGATCTTGACCATATTGGCAAAAAAGAGTGTCACCCACAGCAATAGTCGTGATTTTAGTAGAAGGAAAGTGAGCTAGAACATGAGTCCTAAGCCAACTCTCGGCCTTCAAGACACTCCCAGAAACTCCATTGAGGTCTTCAAGACTCACAGGCATAGCCAGAGGATGACCTGACTGAGACAAAGCTTGAAGAGCATCCGGAGTTGCATCATATAGGTAGAGTAGTTGAATGTTTTCTTGACCTGCACCTACAAAAATAAAAAGAACCAAATTCAAGTGTCATACTATGAAGAAGACAACACAACAACGATAAAAAAGAAAGTGAAGATTTTTGCTTTAGGGGCTTACCAGTAAGACCCAGAAAAGATAGAAGTAAGAGGTTGATGAAGAGTAGCAGCTCCATCTTCAACATTTTTTTTTTGTTTCAACTTTTAGAGGAGCGAAGATAATAAATCTTGAAAGAAGAACAAAAAAGAAAACACACTGTGCACAACGGCTAAAACACAGTCTTCTCCTTCTGTTCTTTTCCTTCTGCAGACATAAACATATGTACAGTGTACGTTGCAATAAAAAGACACAGATGGTTTGGTTTTTTAAGGGTGCCAGCCAAAGTCCCCTATTATAAGCTTTCCAAAACCAACCATCTCTGCCTACTTCCTGTATACCTTTGGACCCAAAAAAAAAAACATCAAGCAAAAACATTTTGACCAAAGGAGTACAGTAAAATACCTCAGCAGCAAATAAAGAGCGTATTAAAATAAAGATTAATGAATAATAGGCTTGGGCATCAAGACTCTGAGAGGGTATTTTGTGTGTCTGCAAAATGTTAAAAAAATGCAAATTTTGGGAGTCGTGGACGTGGAGGGTGGAACCAAAGAACCAAAAAGATGGTATGGGAAGTGTGAAGTGTGAAAATATCAACAAAACTGATACTACTGTATTACTGAACAAAGTACAATCTATCCACAGAGACACAGACAGAGAGTTGTCGTTCTCTCCTTAGGAACCCGAGCAAAAGAAGAATCACGAGGAATCCATATAAAAACGTCGTCGTCTTTATTTCAACGTTGTCGTTTATCTTTTTTTGTGCCCTTGCCTTTTTGTTAATTATGGGTTTTGCATTGGCAGCGGTCCCCACTCCAGGACCGAATATGACCTGGAAAAAGAATAGTATTACAGATTTACAGTAGCCTGATTTGTAGGGCCCGTTGCAAAGTAAATGGGGCCCAAGTGATCAGACGGCGGAGGAAATAATGATCATGAGTTGCTATATGTGGAGTGGAGACAAGGAAACGCAGCAACGTGGCAATCATTGATAAGTTGATAACTTTTGACAGCTTGATCTCAATGATACTGATCTACAAGGCGTACGTAAAAAAGTTAATGGCTCTGTGAGAGCGGGATGGACCATTGATGTTACACATGCTTTTAACCATGGCCCAAAAATTTGGCACCACTTGCCAAAACTGTTGGTTCTACTTCTACTAGAATTGTACCTCCTTGTTTTTTTATATTTTTTGGACTTTGATCCTTATATTTTGAATTTTGAAGAGTGATTGGCGGAGATTAAACTCGTTTAGATAAACAGTCTGTTAATTAAAATTATTTTTTTATAAAACTCATATTAAATCTTCTAAACTCTAATTGTTGTTTTTGTCAATTGAAATAACATTAATGGTTTCTCTATTCTATTGGTGAGATTTAATTTTCAATTGTCATATTTTTATATTTTCAAAACTAAGATGGGGTAAAATCAAATCGAAATAAAAAAATTAAACATTTCGCATCTTAATTTAATATTTATTTATGTTAAAAATAATGCTCAAATCGATTTCTATATACATTTTTATTATATTGCTCATGACTTGATATGCTATATGTATTATTTTTTATTATTGATTTAAATAATAAAAATTGTTCTTAAAATTTTTTATTTTTTGCTGAGTATTTGTTCACCTTATTTGGATGTAACTTAAACCTACCACCATGAAAGAGATATTCATTTGTGTGTATGTTTTTTTTTATTTAATGTTTTTAATATTTAGCGGTTATAAAGATTATGACTATTTTAAAATTTGAGTTGAGCGGATCTATTAAAAAGTAAAACTCTTTTATATATTTTTTTATACAAAATTCAAATATAAAATTATATTTAAGATAATCTAAACTTCTCGGTTATATAATGGTTTTTTTTTTGACATTCATTTATTTGATTATGACTAACTCTTTTTTCCTATCTTTTTGAAAATGGTCCAATTGTTATCATACGTTAGTCATTTATCTTTGAGGAAATATCACCTCATGGTTGGTTAAAGGGCCATAATTTCATTCACAGGCCTGATCTTCTTTCAATTCTGTTCTTTCACTTTTCACTCTTGTCTCAAGTTTTAGTCCGTCTTTTCATTTTCTATTTTCTACGTTTTTTCTTTTTTATTTTTCTATAATTTTTTTATCCATTTAGTATTTTTGAAGTTATCTTTTAATTGAAGTTGATTGTATGTATTTATTTAATTTATATATTTTAAATAATTTTAACTTTATATTTTAAATAATAATTTTTTAATTTTAAAACTTACTATTATCTAGAATATAAAAATTAAGCTAATTAAATTAAAAATTACTCATAGTCTTCAATAATTATTTTTTCATAATTATTTAAAATTTATAAATTAAACTAAAAATTACCCATAGTGTTTAATAATTATTTTTTCAATAAAAAAAACAAATAAATTATAAAATATATCAAATAAATTGTTATTTTTATTATTGATACTAATAAAAGTAAAAATTATATTTATGGTCTTAATTTTATTATTAATAATGAAAAAAATGAAAAAACAACAAACAACAAACAACAACAAAAATCAACAAATATCAACGATTGTAATTTTTTGTTGCTTTTTTTATTTTTGTTGTTTCTATTGTTGTTTTCAATTGTTTTTGTTATTTCTGTTTGTTGATTTTTGTTAAAAATAAAAAATAACAACAAAAAAATAAAAATTATGAAATCTGTCAAAAAATTGTTATTTTTATCATTAATACTAATAAAATTAAAAATTTTAGTTATGGCCTTAATTTTATTATTAATAATGAAAAATAATTTAAAAATATTAAAAAATAAAAAAATCAACAACAATCAACAAATGCAAAATTTTGTTGATTTTTGTTGTTTCAGTTTGTTGATTTTTGTTAATTTTTTTTATATTTTTAGTTTTTTTTGTTAATATTATAAATATATCATAAGGATTACATATTGATGATCAATAAGGATCAAATAATTTTTTTTTTTTTAAAATGTTAGACATTTTAATAAAAAAAATTAAAGTAAAAAAATAAAATGCTTATTCTTTAAGAATATAAAATGATGAAATTTTGTTTATTTATTGTTGTTACAATATTTGAAGTTATTTATTGCTTGGTTTAAAAATAATTGAAGATGTTTAGTTCATAATTATTTATTTGAAAAAAAATCTAAAGATAAAAAAAATATTGAGCAAAAAAAAGTAAAATATTAAGAATAAAATAAAGACAGTACCTTAAAAATAAAAAAATGTCAAGCAAAAAAAGTTGAGAGAAAAAAAAATGAAGACAATAGAAAAATGTTGAGAAAAAAAAGATAAAGATAGTAAAAAAA
>CATIWM010017807.1:0-14623 GCA_949671775.1 Mallotus repandus | reverse complement strand
CACTGGACAGAGGAGGCAGAATCGACTTTTCAATTGATCAAGGATCGCCTTATATCTGCGCCCATTTTAGTGCTGCCTGATTTTTCACAACCTTTTGAACTGCATACTGATGCTTCTAGGGTTGGGATTGGAGCAGTGTTGAGCCAGAATAGCAGACCTGTGGCATTCTTCAGTGAGAAATTATCTTACTCAAAACTCAATTATAGTACTTATGATATTGAGTTTTATGTTGTGGTACAGGCAGTCAGGTATTGGAGGCATTACCTATTCCATAGGGAGTTTATTCTATACACAGATCATGATTCGTTGAGGCACCTCCACAAGCAAGATAAGGTGTCAGCTCGCCATGCAAGATGGGTGGCCTATTTGGAGAGATTTACTTATCTGGTGAAACATAAGTCTAGGGTTGCAAATCGAGTGGCTGATGCTTTGAGTCGCAGGCATTGTTTGTTGACAAACATGAGGGTCGAAGTGCCTGGTTTTGATGCTTTTCATGACTTGCTTAATATTGACCCTTACTTTTCTGTGGTATTGCAAGATGTGTGAGCTGGCAAGAAGACAGATTTCTTGTTGCATGAGGGTTTCCTATTTAAAGGGAATCAGTTGTGCATCCCGAATTGTAGCCTTCGCTTACAGATAATTCAGGAGTTGCACGGAGAAGGGCATATTGGCAGGGATAGGACCTTGCAATTGATTCAGAATTCTTACTTTTGGCCTACTGTTAGCAAGGATATTGAGAGGTATGAGAGGAGTTGCAAAATCTGCCAAGTTTCCAAGGGGACAGCTACTAATGCAGGGTTGTACACGCCCTTACCAGTTCCTACTCAACCTTGGGCCGACATCAGCATGGATTTCATTTTGGGATTGCCATGTACACAATGAGGTAATGATTCCATCTTTGTTGTTGTTGATCGCTTTTCTAAGATGGTGTACTTTATTCCTTGCAAGAAAACCACAAATGCGGTCAATGTAGCCCAACTGTTCTTTCGTGATGTGTATCGCCTTCATGATAGGGATACCAGGTTCCTTAGCCACTTTTGGCGCAGCCTGTGGGAAATGGTGAACACCCAGTTGAACTTTAGTAGTGCCTATCACCCTCAAACTGATGGCTAGACAAAAATTGTGAACAGGTCTTTGGGCAATCTGCTGCGATGTTTGGTCGGGGATCATATGAAGAGCTGGGACCAAAAGCTTTGCCAAGCTGAATTTGCACATAACCATGCTGTTAACAGGAGCACTAGGTTCAGTCCCTTCCAGGTTGTGCACTCTTTCCAACCTCGAGGTCCTCTTAACTTGATGGTGCTGCCTAGTAAAACGAGGGTCCATGGCAAGGCTAGTGATTTTGTGATAGGTTTACAGGATGTGCACAGGGTAGTTTTTGACAACCTGTCTACTGCTAACTCTAAATACAAACAGGGTACAGACCGAAGACGCAGGCATCTGGAGTTCGACGTTGGTGATTTTGTGTGGGCAGTCTTGACCAAGGATCGTTTTCCTGCTGGTGAGTATAACAAGCTTTCTGCCAAGAAGATTGGTCCAGTGGAGGTGATTGAAAAGATAAATCCTAATGCGTATCGCTTGAAGCTGCCAAGTCATGTTCGTACTGCATATGTGTTTAATGTGAAGCATCTCATTCCTTTCACTGGTGATTCTTGTGATGATGACACTGTGCCAAATTCGCGGTCGAATTTTCTGTCACCAGGGGAGAATGATGCGGTCCAAGAGCAAGCTTTGGAGTTCTTAGACAAATTGGACAAAGTTCGGTAGTGGCAGTTTCGTAAATAAAGCAAAGTTTTGAGTGTCAGATTTTAGTGTTTTCGATGGCTATTTTGGGTAGAAACGGGCCACTGATTCGCACGTTTGGGCCTTCTAAACGCTGTTTTTTTATTTTGGTGACTTTTCCTACTTTTATTAGGAGTTTATTTAGGGTTTTGTTTTGGCATATAAGCTTATTTACGCCTTGTTTTATGACGGCTTTGATTTTTAATAAATTACAGACTTTGTTTTCCCAAATTCTCTAGAATTTGATAGAATCAATAGGGGTTTGAAGATTGCATATCGGTATTCCTGTGAATCAACGATTTGCAATTATTTACCTTCCGTTACATCATAGGGTGACTGAACCTTATGCTACCTCTCTTGCCCTCTTTCTATGAAATGGCAGCAGGATTCCCAAGTGCCAATGTTCTTTCTTGAATTGGTTGATGAAGATGATGTAGATGAGGGATTTGGGAGGAAGAGAAAGAAATTTAGGTTGCAATGGAGTTGCACAATATCTCACTATGAATTTGCCACGAAGCTGAATTTAAAAGTTGCAGGCCATTGGAAATGCCCTGCGCCTGTTCATGAACTGTTAAGGTATTATTAGTTTGTGTGTTCATGCTTTGTTTCTTGCTTTTCATTTTCATTTTCATGTTGTGTCTTTTTTTATTCATGTTTCAAATTCTTCTTTTTAGTTTTATTAAAAAAAACTTGATTTCTTGGCCAATTTCGCACAGATATTACATACAGAGATGGTGTAACAAGAAAGGGAATACAACTTGCAAAATTTGTCTCAAGGTATGAAGTTTCACCATGATAGATAGAATGAACATAGTTTTTTTTTTTTTTTTTTGAGTTCTTCTGCTTTTGAATTTTTGTGGGTTCTTCTTCAATCATGTCTTTATTCATTTTTTTCAATTGCTTTCATCTTAAATAATTATAAAGTTGTGAATGTTTTTTTAGTTGTACATATTTTCATCTTAAATAATCATACGTACCTTTTTTTCATGCTATATTTGCTACTCCAATACACTTGGATTTGAGAAAAGTAAGTTTAAAGATCAAGTGTGCATGTAGTTACCTGTTTATGATCTATATGCTTTTGCAGTTGTTTCCTTGAATTTATTAATTTCTTCTACTTTGAAGGGTTTGTGGCCAGAAAATAATTCCCTTCACTAATGTTTCAAGTGTACAAAGAGCAAAAATTGCTGGAACATTCCCAAATGCAATAGGATTTGGTCGTTGGTTGCACTTTCTATTCTTAGAAACTTCTTGAGGTACTATGCTTTGCTAATTCTGAATATTTCATATTCTTTTACCATTATAGAATTGAAAATACATTGCATTATCCTAAGAGTTTACAGTTGCATGGTATCTTGGAATTATTTAATAATGAAATAATAATAATGAATAAAAAAATAAAATAGAGAAATGGGCATGCTTTTGTCAAATTGTGCAATTCTGCTTAATTTCACCATTGCTTCTTTTCATTTTTATGAATTGTGTTTTCTTTTTTTTTTCCAACCTATTTGGTACTGAAGGAAGAAAAAAAATTTTGAAATTTATTTGATATAGTTCTTTCAGACTTTTGCTTTTCGAACTTCTTTTGTTTTTTTCATTCATTGATTTTAATTTATGGATTGATGTCTTTTTTTCCCTGTTTGTTTATTCTGTACTAATATTTTTTCTTTTTTGATGCAAACTCTGAGTGTTGCTTGCTGACCGGTATTGATTTTTGTCTTGGCTTCATGGCAGGTATTATTTTTGTTACACTGTGTAATTGTTTAAAGGTTTTGCTTTTGTGTATGTGTGATGCTAATTGTTTTATTCCCTGTTATGTTTTTGGAATTTTTTAAAAAAAAAGGCTGAACAGTTTCTTGCTTTTTTGTAAATTTTATCTCCATTTGTTGTTTTTCATGTGCAATTTTTCATTTATGTGTAATTATTTCATTCTTTTGTTGGATTTTCTGCTTATTGACACACTCAATATGCAGAGATGCATAGTTGATTACTAAATTCTATACATAGGCTGGATGGTTTTATTGTTAATTATATGAAATGTAAATTAATTTTACATCTTCACTGCATCGAATTGATGAATTCTGTGGAATTTACTTAAAGTGGGTTTAGTAATGTTGATGTTTTGCATTGAAATTGCCACCTAATTGTTTGAAAATTAATTTCATGATGTATTTTGAATTTTAGTGTTTCTTGCGTTGGATTTATTGTTCTTTGCATGTTAATATAGAGATGTTTATGCCACCATTTTTTTTTAACAACTAGCCTCTATGGCTAAGCCTCTTACATTGAAATGGGAGAGTTAGGGTGCTGAGAGATAGAATCCTGTTCTTAACTAAATTCCATGGAACTAAATTCCATGGCCCGTTATAGGATGCTTTACCATCCCATTTATGTTTATGTCCACGATTGAACGATATGTTTTGTTGTGTTTTTATCTGATTTATGATTTTCTTTCTTTTGTCTAAAAAAAATGAATTTTTTTATCTTTGATCATTTGTCCCTTTTTTTTATCACGTCTCATTTTATTTTATTTTTTAGGGCCCATTGGCGGAAGAGTTATTCCGATTTATGCCTTTCTAGACTAGCAAAGAAATGTGCTGCCGAACTTATTGGGAAACATATATAAACTATTAAATTTTTCTATATGTAACTTTTGTTGAGCGTGTACATCAGTGAGGTGAGGTAACAAGATACTTTAGCCATTTTGAAAAAGACATTTATTTTTATATTTAATCTACTTATGTTTAATGACATTTTATTTTATTTTTACTTTTTCATATATATAAATATAAATTTATTGCATCCAACTCATGGAACATAACGAAATGATTTCATCATAGTATAACTTTTGACAACAAAAATTCTAATGCAATCATTATATTCATACTATCTAAACTAGTTAACAATAAAAATGTGTTAGAATATACCAATTTGAAAAAATATGAATAAATGAAGTGGCTCATAAATGGAGTTTTAATATAAGTTAATTAATTTTGTATTAGTTGAGTTCAACACCATTTATAAGTTCATACGTGAACGTGGGCAACAAATTGCTTCAAGCTCCATCTCAAAAGCTTTAAAAAAATTGCACACAAAAAAAAGTAAAACGGTAAATGTAAAAATTTGGCACTTTTAATAGGTCACATGAGCATGACCCCAACGTGTACCCAAAAATCCACCATTTTCCCCACATTCCCTTTTATATGTGAAACCAAATCTGCAAATGCCACATGGTTCAACATCCACCTGTAAATTTCTTTAAATTTTCCCATTTCCTTTGATAGTAATTGACTCAATCGTTGATGTAGTCTTTCTATATAAACCACCATCTTTCCCCTAAATTTCTTTCTTCTTCCACGACAACCCTGAATTCTCCTTCTTCTTCTGCTTTAAAAGAAAAACACCTCTCAGCAAAGAAGGCAAAAAAAAAAAAAATCCACCCAAGGGAAACCATTGTTGGGTCTCATACAACAAGCTTCTTTATCTTTTCACTTCATCAAGTTTTGGCTCCATTCTTGAATTCAAGCTAGTATGGTTTTCTTGCTACCGTTGTATTTCTGTATTTGCTTGCATTTCGCCATTAGAGGCAGCAAAAGCACATTCTTCCATTATAATCCTTTAAAGGGTACTTGCTGAGTTTTTTCCTTTTTCCTTTATCCTTTATGTTTCCTTTTTTTTCTGATCAGGGGTGTGAAATGAGTCAAAAGACTCGTTTACAACCGAGTTATGACCCAGTTAAAAAGCTGAAACTAATACCTTCTATCACCAATAAGAAAACCTGCGAGATTTTCTCTCTTCTCGCCAGAATTTTTCTCTCCCTTTGTCTCATCTCCTCAATTTCTCTCGTCCTCTACACCGCTTTCTCTCCTCAAACCCATTCCGCCCGGTTCCCAATCCCGAGACGAACCGGTCCACAGTCAGAACCCGAATTCGATTCCAGTCCTACCAACATCTCTCACATCCTCTTCTGCCTTGGTGGCTCCGCCGCCACATGGAAACACCGCAGCCTGTACAGCTCGCTCTGGTGGAACCCAAACAAAACGAGAGGTTTCGTTTGGTTGGACGAAACACCGGGCGAAAAACCCGAATCGGAGACATCGGCTTTACAGTATCGGATATCGAATCCGGATTGGAAAAAGTTTAAATTCTCGAGCTCGAGATCGGCTGTTAGGATCGCGAGAATTATAAGCGATAGTTTTAAATTGAGGTTAAAAAACGTGAGATGGTTCGTGATGGGAGATGATGATACGGTGTATTATACTCACAATTTAGTTTCGGTGTTAGCGAGGTATGATCATAATCAGATGTGGTATATTGGAGGAAATTCTGAGAGTGTTGAACAAGATGTGATGCATTCGTATGATATGGCTTTTGGAGGTGGTGGATTTGCTATAAGCTACCCTTTAGCTGAGAAATTGGTCAACATATTGGACGGCTGTCTTGATCGGTACTATTATTTCTACGGTTCTGATCAGAGGATTTGGGCGTGTATTAATGAGATTGGTGTGCCACTCACTAGAGAACTCGGGTTCCATCAGGTACGGTTTCTTTTTTTTTCTGTTGGTTTTGGTTCACACGTGGCGGATGGATAATGGGTGTCTGAGATTAAGTCAAATAGACTTTTACCTCTCACCTGACCGAAGTTGACGAGCCTCTGGGTCTTCGCCGCGTGTAATACTAAATAAGTGATATCTTTGTTAACTTTTTTTTTAATTATTCTTTTATGCTTTTATAAAGTAAGCGTCCAAAGTTAAAATTTTAATTTATTCATTAGGGATATAAAAAAATTATAGATTATTTTTTTAATTGTACAAAACATATAATATACCCTACATCACAAGCTTTTTCACAAAATCATAATAATAATATATTATTGATCTAACAGTAAGAATGTTATAAAATATATGATCATGTTCGATATTGAATTCCCTCCATGATGTGGCCAAAAAAATATGAGGACTTATATGAAATTAAAAAGTCTACTACAAATATTAATCAATAATAAGTAATAAAAATAATTTTTTATAATTATTTAATTTACCTATTATTTATCTATTGTTTAAATACCATAAAAATCATTTATTTAACAACCAAATCATTTGTAATACCTAAAAAATTCAAATGGAAGGTGAAGATATTGATAAATAGGAATTCAAATAGTGTAAAATCAAAATATATGGAAAAATAGAAAAGGTCGGAAGTTTGGTTGGTTGGTGGCGACAATGCATTGAATGGAAATCTTTGTAAAATCTTTCTTTTTTTTTTTTTTGGAAATTAAATCTTTGTAAAATCTTTCAAGTTTCTGTAGGTGTAGGGCATAATCTATTATGAATTCTATGTAGATTTCTCTCTCTATTGATGATGAATTGAGATAAAATAATTGAAAGACATTTGAGCTATGACATTTAATAGCCCTCCTAGGAAGTGGAATTAATTGAAAGGAAAATAAGTTCAAGAAATTTTTACTTGCATTTTATGATTAATATTCTTCTAAAAAATTTATATGATAAAAATTTATATGTATAATAATATTATTGTATAACAATCTCACATAAAAATTTAGAAAATTTTTTTAACTACTCCGAATGAATTATACACAACAGTGAATGTATTATACTCAATATTCAAATTTATGATATATATTACAGTATGTAATATATCTAAAATAAACAAAATAAATAAATAAAATTTATACCAATTAACCAACCTTTTGAATTTCATACCATAAAAACTTTTAAAAAATTGTCAATTGTTGGTTGGTTTGAAACTTATTGCATTTCAATTATTGCAAGCTTTGGTTTAGTGGTTCAATTTCTTTTGTGCATTTCAAGATTTTGAGTTTAAATTTTTTTTTAAAAAAAGCCATAAATCTGAACAGTAAATTTTATTCTATTTTCATATTAGTTAAATGATCATTTGAATAAAATTTCCTGAAATTTTTTTTCTATTTTCATATTAGTTAATCAATATATCTTCTACCGTTATTTTATTTTATAAAATAAAATATATTTTATTAATAACAACCGGTAAATAATAGAAAAGGATTGTTATTTGCCCTATGTGTTTTGGTCTAATACACTATTTTATACTTAATATTTGAAAAAATACTTATTTATTTCTGATATTTACAACAATTACTACTCATTAGTCCTCTATTAGGATGAAATAGTATACAAATTTATAAATATCATGAATAAATTAATATTTGTTCAAATGCCAGGGTTGAAATAGTATATTAGACCAAAATATATGGGACAAATAGTAATTTATTCTAATAGAAAATTCTTTTATTCTACAATGATAAAATAAAATAAAATAACTAAACAAACCTAGTTACCAAAAATTTTCCTACAATTTTTTTTTTTCATTCTCTTACGCTCAAAGCTTTTGAAGAAGAAAAGGAAAAGATAATATGCACAAACACAAAACATTGAACTTGTTACATGTCCCATGTGTATTGTCCTTTAGTACTGTAGAAAATATACCAGTCGGCCTCTACAAGGTTGTAGACTTTTGGAATGAGAAAACGTGTTACCTGTCCTTGTTTTATAGTACTGCTTTACCAGACTTTCAATAAAAGGTGGTTCCATGCTGTTGACGGACCATGTAAAGTTTCTTTGGTTGCTTCACCCAATTCTATATTCCTTCATATCTATGGCAGCCACGTATAATTTTTTGATTTAAATGTGGACAACAAACATAAAGCAATTGGAGAGGTCGCCATTAGATTACAGCAAGTGTGACAAACGATCCTTCTTTTCAGGATTTCATCACATGATTGTGTCCTCATTTCGACACGTACCCAATCATCTCTTTACACACTTTATATCACATTAGTGAGTTGAGTTAAGTTGGATGTCTACTTCAAGTGATAAAACTCTTCATTCTTAAAATGAAAGGTTTTAGGTTAAATTTCTTTCTCCTTCACTAAGTATTTAAAACTCACTTATAGTGATAGCTCATAAAAATGTAATTGAATATTAACTATTAATTACTCATAATATTAAAATTCATATCGAATTCAAAATAATTAGTAAGCTGCGTTGTTTTTTATTTTTCTAATTTTTTTACTAGTACAAATAGAAAGGAGAAGTGGATGGGGATTTTATCCCGAATTGTCAATCTCCCGTAGTATTCATGAGAGTTTTGGCCATTAAATCAAAATTGCGGATTCTTATTTTTCTGACAAATATGTATATATGTACGTATTGTGTGTATTGTATTTTAATACAAAACATTTAGTGTACATATCATACATCTAATGATTGGTGCAATATTCTGATAAGAATCTCTCATGTTTGCTTACCTAATTCATGCAATTTAGATTCAACTTACTGAGAAAATCGGTCTTATAGGATTAATTTAACAAAAAAGAAGAATTTTTATTAACTTTGATGATTACTGATGTAAAGGAAATGGTTGTGACTTTTTTTCCCGGTATTTGATTCTAACAGTTTGATATTCGAGGAAATGCATATGGTATCGTAGCAGCACACCCACTAGCCCCACTTGTATCACTCCATCACCTTGATTACTTGGATTCATTGTTCCCAAACCTGAATCAAATAGACTCCCTGGAATCTCTTAACAGTGCATACAAGATAGACCCGCCGCGGATTCTTCAACAGGCGTTTTGCCATGACTTAAGCCGAAAATGGTCCATAAAAATAGCATGGGGCTACACCATTCAGCTATTCCCTTCTCTATTGGCAGCCAAAGACTTGCAGGTACCATTGCAGACATTTAAGACATGGAGGACTTGGGGTGATGGGCCATTCACATTTAATACCAAACTTGTTAAGCGTGACCCTTGTGAACTCCCTGTTGTCTTTATGCTGGAACAAGCTAAGGAAGTTGGCCTAAGCGGGTCCAGAACTAGTTACCACAGGATCGACCCCAAGCTAGAGAAGATGTGTAACAGAACAGACTATGCAGAAACAAGGACATTGCAGAGAATTGTCGTATCAGCTCTGAAGTTAGACCCAGAATACTGGACTAAGGTTAGGTCATACATTTTGCGTACATATGTCTGCGTGCGCCTGCCGCACATTCTGTATATTTATATCTCATAGGGGATGCATGAACTCACAAATTTGATGTGGCTGTAGGTGGAGTCAAGGCGAAGACAGTGCTGTGATATTACTAATAAAGGAGACAAAAACAGCGATATGCAGATTAGGATTAGAAAATGCAGGCCCTGGGAAACTGTTACTATTGAGATGTAGGTCAGCTCTTTAATAACATTTGTAATGTAAATAGTCATTTTTATACTATTTATTACACAGAGAAAAAGAGACGACAATAAGAACACAATATGCCTAGTCTGCCTATGACGGATGGTAAAACATCTTGTCACGGAGTCGAGGTATTTGATAGAGAGTAGAGTTCGATCTTCAATCCCCCTTATTCTCTCATTTTCAGCCATGAGGTTTAGCCTAGTTATTTAAAAAAAAAATCCGCTATTTGACATCATTGCGGCTGAGCAGATTGCAATTCTTTTTTGTCCAGCATCATTTCTTATCATGTCAATTTCAAATTATCAGAGTTTATGTTCTTTTCTGTAATGATGCTGATAATGTCCTTTGATTAATGTAAAAGACTAAGATCATTGAAAGCAACTCGACCGCACAAAATTTTGTGGTAAAGTGCAAGCACCACCAAAGAAAAATGTGCAAGATTTCCACTTCACCAAGGAGAAATTATGATTTATACAGCACCCACATCAGTAAAAAGTATCGCTCATTAGCCAAAAGCACTTTTGACATGCAACTATGATTTTATAGTGCGGTTGAGTCACTCAAGACGAATCAAAAGTAGAGGCTAAAAGGGTAGTCTCCATCTTTTTAGCACTTGAATATAAATGGAATTACTTGATAAATGCCATTGAACAGGAACATAAAATAGTAAAAGCATATTGATGGTAAGGAAAAATTGAAGATCAAAAAGGTGAAAAGAAAGGGCATTTTAAATGTTTTGTAATGATAAAGATAGTTGAATTAGCACACCATTAAATTGGCTAGTATATGAAATTAATTCTACAGATTGTGATTCTGATAGAGTTCTGTACTGCCTAGCTAGTGCACCACCACTCATTTTAAGGGTTGTTGAAATTAGTGGAGCCTTTTCTACAAGTTGAGTCTTTTATGGAACACTTGGAGGCTTGTGGTTTGTGTTGTGTAATTCAATTCAGTCATACACCATCCCAGAAAGAATGGCAGCATAATTAATCTTGGGACAATTTTTGTTTACAGTTTTGGCTGGTCTTTGTTATGATTAGTACAGTACGTTTAAACAAAAAAGGTGAAAATGGACCAAAAACAATAAATACTACTATTATTAGATAATTTATTTACTTACAACAAAGTGTAATTATTGTAATCTACAAACCTCAGCTCATATGAAAATTGCAGCTGTAAGACAGATGCAGCAAGGCAGATGCCTTCTCTCCATTCTTCAATAAATGGATGCCAAAAAAAATAAAGTACTAGCTGCAAAGCAGTGTTTCACGTGTAGCATTTCCAGTTGTTGGATTCACCCTGACAAAGAATGGTGAACTTTTTTCATGGATGTATTCAAAATGAAAGAACAGCCTTGTTAAATTATTAAGTATAAACATACCCATCTGCAACTTTGCAAAGGTATTCCCGTTGGTCATCTCTCAGGGGAACATCTGTGAAATCTAATGAGATACAAAGTTAATCAACTGAAAGTAAGCAGAAATTATTGCATAGAACAACCCAACAGTTCTTCAGTTAGGACCCAAAACCCATGTGAGAGGAAGGGACTATAAATAAGATGGTCCTATCTAATAAATTCCTAGCAAATAAATCTGCAAGGACATGATATGCTGTGAAAAGGGCAACATTTAAGGTAAAAAACCTACGAGGGCAGATCATGTCAAGATTGGTTGTATTTACATATTGAAAACTTAGATGTTTTCATCCCCACCCGAAAAAGAATGCAGAGAGTTAGAAGAATTTAGGCACAAAGTAGTCGTCGCAGACCAGAGGTCTAAATTCATAATGTTGGTTGATCATAATCACCCCTGATACACTGTAGTGGAGCATTTATTTGCCTTTTCTTCCATTATAATTAGTGCCTAGCAAGTTAAAAGTCCAAAGCATTTTGAGACTGCTTATAGTCACTATATCTATAACAAACACTTCTATCAATAGAGCAGCATTCTTCCTCGGCATTATTGCCTCCCTAACTGATGGGAATTATTGGTATTTAAAACCAGAGTAATGCTTGAACATACCTGCCCCCGTAATATTTGAACCTCTAAAAGATGTATTTCCAGTAGCAAGTGCACCTTCCAAGTTAGCGTTGCTCAAATTTGCCTGCAGAAAAGGTAAAACCATCCATTAGGGTGTTATCTGCAGCTTGATCATGAAATACTACAGCTAGACTTGGTTCAAGCTTCAAACTACACAAGATACCTACTAAGCAAGAAACTGCAATTAGCAGTTTAGCACTGCCTATTAAATTGTACAAGCATGCCAAAAAAAATGTAGTCATATTTGAATGAACATGAACCTAGGTGCTAGGCCATTTCAATTTTTTAGTGAAATGGTGACCATAAAATACGTTTTTAAACTGGTTTTTTTCTTTGTACTATAAGGTGAACAACTTTTAACCTGACTACTATAATCAGATTTCAGAGTTATATTTATCACCTTTGTCACGTTTGCTAGCGAAAAATCTACACCTCTAAGATCAGCATCTGAAAGATCAGCTCCTGTATTATGCCCCAAAAGCAGCAAAAAGGTGAGGCATCAATACACACTTGTCAAATTTCACAAGTTGCAAGAAAGATGGCAGGGGAAAAAACAGACACACATACACAATCTAAGGCCTATAGAAGATCACCACTACTTTACCAAATGAACTTACAAAAAATGAAAGGGGCACACAACCAAATACCAATTCACAGTGGGAGTCATTTCTATAAACAATTAGACATTTAGAATAGGAATGATAGATCCAGAATTCCCCTCCAAATAAATGCATATTAAAATTCCATGAACAAAAATAAATTTAGCATCCAATTGTCTGATTTTCATCAGAAGTTCTGCTCTAGCAAAGCAGCATCCCCGAATCTAGCCCCTCTATGACAAACAGAAGTTGTTGCCACATGTTTATTCTTTTATTAGTTCTGTATAAACTAAAATGGATATTTTATCCTTACATATTCTTGATTCTTCAGTTCACAATTTCCCGTGTGTCAAAGAACTCACATAGATTACATCTACAAAAATATATGCATGCTCAGTACTAATGATGTGAAGATTATGAGTCAGCAATACAGATAAGCAGCAGCTGCAACGGCTCATCCAGCATGAATCAGCAACAACCAGCAGACATAAGAGAACTCAAGATGCAAAATGAAGATGCAGGTGCAGTGAGCCTTATAGAAGGACCGGAGGCAGCTAATCAAATGGAGCACAACAGAATTGAGAATCTTTCTTTGCTGCAACAAAATATGCATTACTTTGTAAATTGTGTAGTTAGTTAAGTAGAAGGTTCTACAAGGTCTATAGCCTTGAGCATTAAGCAGTAAGTGTGTTGTGTGTATGTAAACTTCATTTGAAGCAGTGTTGTAACATATTCTTTTTCCCTTGTAATTCAACTTTGCTCTAATGAAAACTGCATTTTTCTAATTGTTTTGCTCAAATGATACAAATGTGCATTATCAATACCATGATAAACTACATGCAATTTGGTCCTTTGGTTATGAAATTGAGCTCCAAAAAGAAGAATCAAGAATATTGGCAAATAAGCTGCATGTGAAGCTAAAATCACGAAGTGCCAAATCATACCAGATGAGCTTAAAGCAGCCATTTATTGCAGCTTGAAAATGAAACAACCAATATGAGTTGTTTTAAAAATGAAAAACTGAGTCTTCTTTCTTTATCCAAATTGCAGATTGCTAATACAAGCAATTGCACTTGAAACACATAAAAATCAAAGAACATAGACAATCCTATATCAAAGAACTCAACTTACATGCACATGTCGCAATATGGCTGTAGCAAATCCTAAATACTTGTCAATCCTCAATAATTATAAAAACCAACTAGAGAAGGACATGGAAAAGAGGAATAAGAGAACCTGTTAAATCAGCGTCAAAGAAACTAGCTCCCAATAATTTTGCCCCTTTGAAATTGGCTTGTCGAAGTATGGACTAAAACAATAAGAAACCAACAGAACTCAATGATTCAAATAACACATAAACATAACTAAATTCATGAAAGAACCCATATCCAAATTAGCTTATACCGTCTTAAAATCTTGCTTGATTAAAGTCTTGCCACTAAAATCTTTGCCAGTAAGATCTTGGCCCCTTGTCACTTCAGCACCATAAGGACCACCTCCCTGCATCAAACCCACATTTCCAAATCAATCAAACAATAAAAAAAAAAACAATTCAACCAAAACAGCAAAGAATAAGCAAAAGACAATGAATTAAACCACTTCAAATTCTCCACCTTATAAGCAAGTGCAGGATCAATAAAGAAGACAGAAGCAGAAAGAACAGCAAGCAAGCTTGTTTTAGCCAAATCTTGAACGAGTTGCTTGCCTAAAACACCCTGTTAAAGAAAAATAATGGCAATGACATGAGCAAAAATTGATAAAAAACGAACAGGAAAAAAGATGAGAGCTTTGATGAGTGGCATTACTCGGGTGTTAAGAGAAAGAGTTTGAGGGATTGAGAGTTGATGTTTGGTGGTGGAGGAAAGTGAAAGAGGAGGTCTTGGAGGGATTTTGCTGCACAAATAGACGTTGAGAAGCGCCATTCTATGAAACCTTTCGTTTTTTCAAAGTGTCTGTTTTTGTACAA
>CATIWM010017800.1:0-73342 GCA_949671775.1 Mallotus repandus | reverse complement strand
AAAATATGCCATAAAGTTAAAAGACGTGTTTTGTTCAGGATTTTAGGGTTACGTCTTTCTTTTCTCAAAAAAAAAAAAAAACACTCTGCTCTAAGGGTTTGATTCATTCATTAAGAATCAAACAAGTCTTGATATCATCACAAGGCGAATTTAAGTTCATACGGTATTGGGATTGGAGAACATTATTATTATTTGCTTTTGGGATATTTAATTATTGCAATGGATTCTTCAAGTAAGTTTTCCTTTACTGTCACTTTTATAATTATGCCATGATTTATGTTTTGGTTAATTTAATTGTTCTATTAGGATCATATATGTTAATTGCTTCCGCATTTAAGCCTAATTAACAATGGAAACCCGATGTCCTCAAAATTTAAAGAAAATATACGATTATACAATTCAATGTTTGCGTTTTCATCCATGGGTGGAAAAATAGATTGTGAAATAAATAAAAAAACCAGCGCCTTATATCTTTAGAATATGTGGACAAAATTATCACATGAAAAGTTCTTTACTGCCCGTTGATAGTGAAAAACTAAAATTTGCACAATTATATATATATGACACAAAAAATGAAATAAATAAACACATGTTGTAACATCCCTATCTTCACCCATTATTAGTATTGTATGAACATATGCATCATGAAATCTCTCATTTGAACATGTGCATTTCACATGCATAACATATCATATATGTGAAAATGTAGAATATGATATAATGCATGATTTGTGTGATATATTTTTCTAGATATAAAGATAAGGATAGTTAGAGGTAATAAAAATTAAGTATATGGGCTAAAAAAGAAAATAGCTTTTGCAATAAAAAAAATAAATAAAAGGGGGCTGGAACTTGGAAAAGTGAGAAGAAAAGTGTAGAAAAGAAAACGAGAAAGAGAAGAAGAAGGAAGAAAAGGGGAGAGGGTTTTTTAATTTTGGAAAAGGTTCTTATATAATTCTTCTCTTATAATATGTTGATCATGGTAATTAGGAAGAACTAAAAGGAAAATAGGTTAATTGATTGATTTTGAAGGCGAATATGGTTTTTCATGCTAAGAATTCTGGTTTACAGCAGAAAATTGCACTCTAGTTTTCATGGCCATAAAAGAAGAATTAGGAAAAGTGCAAAACATGAAACTTGTGGGTTTATGTCTTATATTTATGCCTTTAAAAGGGTTTTGTGAAATAACAAGCATGTGAAATTCTATAATAGTTTATTTGGGACTGATTTGGGTAACAGTTCCAGCAGGTCACCTGATATTGTTTGGTTATTTTGAGGATGTTAGAGATTGATTTAGACAAAGTGATAAACATGAGTTTTGTTCCTTTATATGTTGTCTAAAATCATTTAAAAAAAATTTGTGAGATGATGTGTGTGTAATGAGAAATTGTCCTTGGAGTGGGGCTGCTTCTGCTTGCTACGTCTGCAGGCTGTCCAGTCTTTCTCAGTTAATATGAGAACCTTAGAGACTGAATTAGATGAACTATAAAACATGAAAGTTGTTTCTTTATGTGTTAAAAACATTTATGTAAAATATATTTGCATTTTGTTGTGTATTCCTTTTGAAATATCAAAATAATCACGACCTGGTCAAGCTGTATATGTACAGGTTACAAGGCAGATTTTAAAAATTCATCATAAACCGTGTAGTACCTAGTTTAATCTAGATTTTTTATATGTTATATTCTCAAGTGTCTAGTTTCAGTAAAAAAAGAGAATTAGATCATTTGGAAATATATATAAAAATTTATTAGCTTCCAAGTGCAACAACATCATAACATTATTTGTATGAAACATGTTAACCATTGCATAAAAAGCATGGAAATTCATATGAGACACAATTTTTTTATTTTAATAAAAATAAAAATACATGTTATATTTTAGGCTCTCAAAATATCGCTGAAGCTCAAGAGGATTATACAAATCGTTAATAAAGTACTTGTTACCTAAGGAGGTGAGTATATATATCAATTGAATTCTAATGTGCAATTGTGTCATTATGTGAATTTGTGATTTGCGGCTTGACTGAAATATGTTTTCTATGAAGCTTCATTGGGGTTCTTTATGCCCTATTATGTGAATATTGAAAAATTATATATCGCTTATGTTTGTGCTATGTGGATATATGACAAATGATAAATTATGATTGTGGTAATTACTTGTTATATAATTGTACTTGATCATTTGCTTATGAATATAGGAGGATGTTGTGACCAGCTTGACTAATACTTGCAAATTACTTGGCAAATATTAATGATCAAAGAAAATCACTTGATTTATTTGTTATATGTTGGCCAGCAAAATCAATTGTCACTTGTCACTTGTCACTTGTTTCACTTGAACCCGGGTGCAGTATTATCTTGTAAGGTCACAACAAATAAAATGAACCCAAGCACATGCATATGCAATATTTGAACCTTGTATTTGTTCTGTAGGATGATTGAGCTTTTTGTTTAAGTAGTATTTAGAATTTAATTGATGTTTATATTCATTGAGTCGCGACTCATCAAATCGCAATTATTTTTTAGATTGAGAAATGTAGTTTTGGGCCATTTTGAAGCATGAAGCATGGTACTTAGAGCATGGAGCATAGGTTATCGGCCAAACTCACTCTCTCTCTCCTTGTAACATTCATATGCTACTAGTTAATGTAAATGTATGTATGTATATATGTATACACACATATATATATGTGTGTGTATATTAGCTACATGTGAACAAATAATACTTAGTAATAATAATATGAGATAATATGATGTGTAATAATAATAAGAGTACACATGTCTTCATTTTTGGATAGTGAATCATCAAAAAATATAAATTCATATTGTAGCTAGTTTAATTAAAATGTTTTATGATGTTAATATAATTGCAAAATCATTTAGGATGACTATAGATAGATTTAAAGAAAGTGATTTATTGCCTGTGAAACTGAAGTTGTTTGGTAAAAGAATTAAAGACAATGTACAATATTCTAAGCATTCGTGTTCATAATAGCTGGTTTAATTGTTGGAGATTTTGAATTATATGATAAAAATAGAGATATTATTGTTGAGCATAAATCTGGACAATTAAAATGGATTAAAATGTTTGAAAATTCTATTATTATATTACCTTCCAGCTATACAAGTGGTCCACAATATATGATTGAACATTATCACGATGCTATGACTATATGTAAATTTTATGGTCATCCTAATTTATTTATAACATTTACCTGTAACCCATTATGGCCAGAAATCCATCACATGCTAGAGTATATCAAAGATCAAAAACCACATGACCGACCTGATATTATTAGTCGTGTGTTCAAAGTTAAACTAATATGTTTGATCGATGACATTAAAAAAAAGAACACTTTCGTAAAACAATTGCCCTCATTTACACAATAGAATTTCAAAAGAGAGGACTTCCACATGTTCATTGTTTGGTGTGGTTAGATAATGATAGTAAACTAAGAAATTCATTAAATATTGATCCTATAATATATGTTGAACTTCTATGTTTAGAAACTGAACTTGAAACATATCATTTAGTTTCAAAATTTATGGTTCATGGTCCATGTAGTGTTTTAAATCCATCTTCTCCATGTATGAAAAATAATAAATGTTCAAAATTTTATCCAAAAAAATATCAACCAGAGATGTTTATTGATTCTAATATGGTTTTGTTATATACAAACGAAGAAATAATGATACATTTGTATTAAAAAAAAAAGAAAAAATCGGCAACTAATTTATTGTGCCGCATAATAAAGAACAAATTAATAAATACGAAGCTCATATATATGTTGAATATTGTTGTCAAACAACGATGGTTAAATATTTATTTAAGTATATAAGTAAAAGGACTAATAGGATTCGTGCAGTGATTCGCAATTATGGAAAAGATACAACAAAAATTAACAATGAACAAAATAATGTTATTGATGAAATTAATGAATACTTAGATTGTCATTATATTTCTCCATGTGAAGCATCATGACATTTATTTAAATTTCCTATACATCACAGAGAACCGACTATTGAAAAATTAGTCATACACTTAGAAAATATGAACCAAATACTTTTTCATCCTACACATAATTTAAGCCATATTGTTAACAATTCAAATTATACACGAACAATGTTTACTTAGTGGATGAATACAAATGCCATTCATGAAGATGCAAGAACTTTAGCTTATGTTGAATTTCCTACAAAATGGGTTTGGCAATCTCGAGACAAAATATGCACTAGGAGAAAACAGGGGCATTGTATTGGTAGAATATCAAATATATATCCAAGTTCTGGTGAATTATATTATTTAAGAATGCTTTTAAATATTATTAAAGGTCCTAAAATATATGAAGATATTAGAACAGTTGATGGAATTTTACATCCTACATTCCAATATGCATGCAGTGCTTATGGTTTATTAGGAAATGATAATGAATGGATTAATACATTAGAAGAAACCAAATTACATGCGACGTTTTATCAATTACGCCATTTATTCGTTGTTCTTATTATTTTTTATGAAATCGGAGATACTAAAAAACTTTTAAATTATTTTAGAAGAATTTTACTGATGATATTCTTCAAGAGTTAAATCAAACATTAGAAATTCCATCCACATCTTTTTTAGAACAATATTTGAGAAATAAAGTTTTGATAGAGTTTGAAAAAATATTTAACAAAAATTGTTCTTCATTATCAAATTTTGATTTGCCACAGCCTAATAATTTTGATAATTATGATATTAATAACATATTATTAATTGAAGAATTAAATTATGATGTTGAAGAATTAAACAAAAACATGAATCATTATTACAATCCTTAAATATTGACCAATCGATTAATTTACAATGATGTCATTGAAGTTGTTGATTGTAATAATGGAGACTTATTTTTTATTTATGGATATGGAGAAACCGGTAAAACATATTTATATGAAACTATTATATCATGTTTAAGATCAAAAGGCAAAATAGTTTTAGTAGTTGCTTCATCAGGTATTGTATCATTATTATTATCTGAAGGAAGAACTGCACATTCTAGATTTAAAATACATTTAATTCTGAATGAATATTCGTCATGTGAAATTAAAAAAGGAACACAACTTGCTAAATTGATAGAAGAAACTTCTTTAGTTGTATGGGATGAACCACCAATGAGTCATAGACATTGTTTTGAAGCTGTTGATAGATCATTTATAAATATTTCATCTGATTCAAATAATGATAGACAGTCGAAGCCATTTGGAGGAAAAACTATTCTATTAGGAGGTGATTTTAGGCAAATTTTGCCCGTTATACTAAATGGTAATAAAGAAGATATTATAAATGCATCGATAACACGTTCTAATTTATGAAATTTTTTTAAAATTTATAAACTAACTACCATTAACAAATGATTTAAATAATGAAGATAATGAAATAATTAATTTTTCTGACTGGATTTTATCTGTTAGAGATAGAAAACTTCCAACAAAAACTATGGATGAGGAAAATGAAGAAAATAATTTTATAAAAGTTCCTGATAGTTTACTTATTAAACAATATAAAAATCCAATCAAAGCAATAATAAATGAAACTTATCTTAACTTTTCAAATAAGTATAATGATTATTCTTACATAAAAAAAAAAGGACAATTATAATACCAGCTAATGAAATTGTCAATGTTATTAATAAAGAAATGACTGAATTAGTTTTTGAAGATGAAAAAATTTACCATAGTTCATATTCAATTTGCAAAACGTCAAATAACTGTGAAAAATTATAAGTTCTTTATCCACTTGAATTTTTGAATTCTTTAAATTTTAATGGATTTCCACAGCATGAATTAAGACTTAAAAAAATATACCAATTATGTTACTTCAAAATATAAATCCAAGTTTAGAATTATGTAGTGGAACACGATTAATGCTAATTGAATTAGGTTTGAAAGTTATTGAGGCAGTTATTCTTACCAATTCTCACTGCGGTGAAAATGTATTTATACTTCGAATTATTATTTCATATCATGATAATAAATGGTCATTTATATTAAAAGAAGGCAATTTTCAATAAGAATTTGTTATTGTATAACAATAAATAAAAGTCAAGGCCAAACATTAAAACAAGTTGGATTATACTTACAAGATAATGTTTTCTCCCACGGCCAATTAAATGTTGCATCATCTAGAGTTACTTCATCAACTGGTATTAAAATATTAATAAGAAAGAAAAATACATGCAATGATTGTGAATTTGAAAATTATACAAAAAATATTGTATACTCTGAAATTTTTAACGGTACAACATAAGTCTATTAGAATATGAATTACTACTAATTTTTATACGTTCAAATAAATGTACTTTTTTTGTATCATTGATTTGTTCTTACTATTTATTTTATATATTTATTAACAATTGCAGGAAAAAAAAAAGATGTCCTATACTTTATTCTCTTAAGTGAATAATAAAAGAAGAAATATTTGAATAAAATGTCAAATTGCAAACATGTGGAAGTTTGCAAATATTAGTAATTCTGACGATATATATAGTCTGTAATTTCTCATGTTGGATGAAAAGCTTGTAGAATTGAAATTCATTCCAAATATTGATTATGTTGTTCTTTCTATTAAAATAACACTAATTATTTATTTATTGAAATAAATAGGGTGATGCAATGTAATGGACAATTCCAAAACAATTAATAAATCATTTTAAACAATTGTTGAGCGAGGGAAAAGTTTATCATATATTAGGCTTTGTCATCATACCAGCTCAAGCAAGTTATCGAGTCAGCAACCACTCATTTCGAATTCAATTGCTGAGGAATACTTTTATTAAACTATTCGACAATGAAAATTACCCAATTCGATTTGATAGATTCAAATTCCTAAATTTTGGGAATGCTAAAGTAAGAGTTTGTGACAAAACATATTTAACAAGTACATAAGTTTATTTTTATTTTTTTCAAATGAAATATGATTTTTTTCTAATAAAATGTAATTATTTTTTTAAATGTCTTTGGTCAAATTGTCACTATTGGAAGTGTTGAAGTTGTCCAAATTGTTGGGAGAGTTGCAAAGAAAAAGACCATTGAGATAAAAAATGATGAGTACATTATTTCAATTAAATTATTCACATATTAAATTTTTTCTTATAATTTTTATTTATTATCTAATGATTTATTTTTTGCCCAGAAATGAAAAGTTAAATATTACTATATGGGACAAATCCATTGATATGTTTCCAGAAGCCAAGATTTTTGAAGAGGAATCAAACGGTCCAATCATTATGGCTTTTCTATCGATGACGATCAAAAAATTTAATGGTTATTTTTTATGATATATATAAAATTTTTTCCTTCAATTGGCATTTTTTTCTAATATTTTTTACACAATAATGTTTTCTATTAGATGAAATAATGTTTAATAGCACCTCAACAGTAAAGTTCTTTTTAAATCTCGACATCCCTAGGTTTGTTTCTCTGCAAGAAAGGTAAGATTTAATCTTTTTTTTTAATAAAACAAGCAAACAATTTCTTTCTTTTTTATTATTGTTGTATTTATGCTAATGCAGACTTCAGAAACCTTATGAGAAAATTTCAAAGCTGGAAACTACATTTCAAACTCATGAAGACATTGAAGTTGAGAAAGAGGTCAACAAGAAAAAAATTGTTGATCTATTATTGCTTGATAACCACAGGGATAAGGTAACTAAATTTCATTTTTTATTATTTAATTAAAACGAAACATTTTTTCATGTTGGATATTATATTCATTTACCGAAAAAATAACAGGATGTGAAGTTCACATGTAAAGCAACTATTAAAAATGTTAACGCAACAACGGGTTGGTAGTATAAAGTATGCTCTCATTGTAGAAGCAGCATCCAGAATTATAATGAACAAACATGATGCAACAATTGTGGAGTTCTTCAAGATCCTCCAATTCATTGGTGATGAACATATAATAATTATACATTTTCCTCATTCTAAATATAAATTTCTCTAAAGTTACATTAATATGCAAAATTATATAAAGGTATTGACTATGATAATAATTATATTTTTAATAGGTATAAATTAAATACAACTGTCTAGGACGACACCGGCTTTGCTTCTTTCCTTATATTTGGACATGTTGCAACTGATTTAGTTGGTCCACGCAAGCACACTAGCCAACAGCTATAAAGATAGATACTCTATGCCGCCATTGATGACCAGAATTTATGGTGTAGAGCAAAATTTCCAAGTTGTGATCAACAGTAAAATCGACAATCCTTATGATCTTTCTTTCAAGGTTATGCACATTTTCAAACAAAATGAAACTTCTGCTCTACACACTAAAGAAAAAATGAAATTGTCTTCTTCAAGTTCTACTGTATTACACAAGCCTTTGGTTAGTGACATATCTAAACCAATCAAAAGATCAATTGATTTTAGAGAAAGCAGTGTTGAGCATCATGCGAAAGCAGTTGAAACATCACAATTGGTTGAACTTCGTTTGACCAGTATACCGATTGGGCAAGTACAAGTTGATTTATTTCCAAAAGAATCACCTCTAAAAAAACACCGATCTAGGTACTTTTTTTAAAAAAAAAATTCATGGTTACCATATTAATTTTATTCAACTTTTTAAAATTTTATTTATATTTTTTTCTAGAGATGAAGAACCAGACAACTGACGGTGATTTAACATTTTATTTTAATGTCCCTATAGTTATGAGACTTTCATAAATTAAATCGTGATTGTAAAACAAAATTTATATAAAATGATAATGTAAATACATATAATATTCAACCATCGTCACAATATAAATAAATATATATATTATATATATCATTTTTTAATATTCTGCAGTATAATGCATGTTTTTTTTCTAGTAATAATAATAATAATAATAAGTCATTATAAGATAATACAGTTAGGGGTGAGCATTGGGTCTAGTCGGTCGGGTCGGGTCGGGTCAAAAAAATTTCAAACTTTTGAAACCGACCTGAAATTCAAAATTTTAACTTGGAGTCAGTTCGATTTTTCGAGTCCTGACTAACCAATAAAAATTAGAAAACAAAGGAAAATACAAAATGTCTACACTAGTCTGATGGATTGAGTGCTTGTTTCTACACCATTAAAACCCGATTCGAATCCCAACATCATTTTGTAGCTTTTTAGGTAGTTTTTTATGGAAAATTGGTGAAAAAATTTATGCACAGCCTCGAAGAGGTTGGGCAAATAGCTCACCGCCACACTACAATTACTCTTATATACCATTTTAGTTATAAAAAATCTATATTTTATAGGTAAATGTTGGGTTTTCGGACGGGTCGGTTACAACCAAAAACTTACAAGATTTTCAAAAATGAGACCCAACCTAATTTTGGTCGGATAGTCAGGTCAGTCGGGTTTTGCTCACCCGTAAATACAGTGCAAACTAGAGTTGAGGGAAAAGTGTACATGGGAGGACGCTGCTTGAGTTGCTTTGCGTGTTAAATCCTCTGTGAGTAAATGGGGGCTCATGCATCCGGAATTCTTTTTTTTGAACGAATTTGATACAACAAATCATCATGTTTTGGTGTTATAAATGGATGGATAGATATTGTAATCAAATATAGAAGCAGTATAGTGCATGTATAGGTGGCGTTCAAACGATGAGTGCAGCAATGATCTCCCGTCTTGTGGTGCTGATAATAATAGCGTTGGTGTTGATAGCAGGGCCTAGCTGCAAAGTGCAGAGCCAGGAGGACGTGGGGGTAGTAGAGGTCTGCCTGAAGAACTGCGAAGATGTACTGGGATCGTGCCTAGACAGCTGCTCCTCTTCAAAACTTGGTGACTCGCAGGAGGGTGCATGTCTCGCGGCTTGTGACCAGAATTCCCTTCAATGCTTCTATTCATGCACTGGGATCGATATACCACCCATCATCAATTAATAGAATGAATGAATTATATGGATATATATATATATATATATATATGTATGTATGTCATCATCCACCACCTTCAATAATTATAAATAGTTTCCCTATGATATGGACATACCATCATTCATGATCTACACATTGTGTATGAACCCAATTAATAATCTGTTAAATGATATAGCTGCCTGCTTTCCAGTTTAACGATTAAATTTGCATCTTTGCTGCATAATTGGATTTGGAGCCGTTCACTTCTTCATAAAGCCATATTTTGTCAAATCAAACAGCTATTAATCATTAAATTCTGTCTTTATTATTCATATATGAAGGTTTCAGACCAGTAGAAGTATGCACCTTGCAAAGGCCCAACTCCGACTCTGACCAACTTATGAATTTTCGAAACTCCAGGCCTGATTTTCATGGGATGGGCTTCGTCAAAAGTGGAATGCAGCTTAATTTTAGACGGGTTCAAGCTCAAATCCTAGAAAACAAAACATAAAGGTCCAGATAACAAGGCTGCATTATTGTTTGCCTCTTGTAGTCAAAATATACACCATTTATATATAAATGATATGGCTTGGGTTGGATGATGCAAAATGATAAAGCTTATATTTATATATGTATCTGTACTGTTTAATTACTGATAAAATGGGGCTTAAAAGAGAGAGAGAGAGAGAACAGAGCTCGAAGGTCTGATAATCTGTTTCTCGGGGATATGGGATAGTTGAAGATGAAGCATGTGCGTAGCCTCCCAATACTTGAAAAAGAATTTAGAGCTCGATCATGTGCTACTTCCTGGGCTCTATCAAATGGAACGTGGATGCTACCTTTTTCTATTGCTTTCTAATTAAGTAGTAATTATAATTAATCATTATCTAAGCCAATCATCTAAATATATATGATAACAACTGATTGCCTGCCTTATATATAGTGTATGTTACTGGTGTTTTTTTGTTTTTCCTCTTTTCTAATGATACAACGCTCCGATTCCATCGTCATGTCACATGCAATGATCATACAAATGCAACACCCACTAATACTATATATTTCAACCTTTATCTAAATTCTAGACAAATATTGTGGTCCTTAATTAAGGTTTCTTCTACAACGTACCATTATTTTCAGCACCATTTCACCAATGGTCCGACTCTAATACGAATGAAGCCCTCCAAACCACATCTAAAATCAACATGCTGCATGGTGGACCTTAACTACCTTGGCTCACATGCATTGTTTTAGAGGGAATTAATTAAGAGAGCTACGTAGGAATCTTAATCGATCGCTCGATGGGTTTTAGCTATTAAATAAAAATAACCCGTTAACACCATTTTTTTTTAAATAAGAGATGTATCTCCAATAATTAATTCCACACACACACACATATATATATATATGCATGTTAGGTGTATATGTGAAGAAAGTTGACTTGTAAATTCCTCCCCACCAATTGTCAAGTGCTAATCCTTGCAAAGAACCATATTCTAAGACGACCATATGTATATATATCAGTCGCCATCCATCAAAATGCTAGTATTTAGTAAATGCCTACAACAATATACAATAAAAATGGTTGCTATACATCATGCTCATGTGAACCATTTTAATGCACTGCAGAAGATACCATAAAAATGTTTATAGCGTGATATCCTTCCCAAGTTGAAGGGTTTATAATAAGGTACGTATTTGTTGGTCTCGGATCTGGTGAATTTCCGTCAAAAGTCTTGAATTGTAGTTAAGATATTGAGACTAATTAAAAAGATGTCAAACCACTCATTGACGGATATTGAAACACCAAAGGGCGCCATGGCTTCTTGCCTTTCCGCATATCATAAGGGTTAGAGAGAGTCTTATCTACATTGGTGTATTACACCAAAAGGTAGGATTTAAGACACATTATTTAAATGGTATACACTTTGTTGATAAAAAAAATGACACGTGTTTTGTTTTATAAATCTTACCATTAGGTGTATATATCTAGTATAGGTAAGAATCTCCCCTTATATTATATATTAGATTATTATTATTGACAAAATTTATCACTTGTCTAATGGTCCAATGTGATATTCCTGAATGTAAATAAAAAGGATAAAAAATAAAAATTTCTTCATATATTAACCTTTTTCTGATTTCTAATTAAGAATTTTGAGTTCAATTTCTAAGTCATGCACATGCTATGTAAATTTTCATTCTTCCTACTTCCTGATGATAAGCAGCAATTGGGTTGAAAAAAAAAAAGAGAAAGAAAGAAAGATCTTAGATATTAGTAAATGATCAGCAACAGAAACGACGGAAGGTTCCTGGTGTTTAGCTCCTCTTCCCCTGCCAATTTCAAGGGTACTATGTCTCCTCCATAAGACACCTACTTTGTCGTTTTCTTCGAACATGGAGACCTCTGAAACCAAATCTAGCAAATCCCGATATACATGTCCTCATATCTTTCATTAATCATTTCTTTACTTTTATCTGTTTCTTCTTCTTCTTCTTCTTCTTCTTCTTCTTCTTCTTCTTCTTCTTCAAGGATCTCGGAGCTGTAGATCGGAGCTTTGCCTTACTAAATTTTAATAGCCAGCTAGGGATCATCATCTTTCCTTAGATTAATGCCATGCATATTACATTACTAGTTTCAATGATACATTTCAAGCTTTACATATATTACTAGCTAGCCTAGGGCTAATTTTTGCAAACATCTTGAAAGTTTTGGCAGATTTCTTAAAGCATGCAATAAACTGTCTTTTTGTAACCTTTTCCTTGCTCTATACGTTACAATGCAATTGCCAGCAATTCTTTCTTTTTTATTTAATTACTTAACTATAATATATTTTATATTGGCTTGTTATAAGAAACGGACCACAAATTTATAAAAAAATAAAATCACAAATCATATTGCCTCTTATTCATAAAAACAGTATTGTTTTATTTAAAAAAAATCGGGTCACTATATATATTATTACTCTTTATTATTATACATTGATAAAAAGGATTTTTTTGAACTCATACTTCAATAGAGAATAATAGGATGTGATTGGCTGATTGAATAAGTGAGAGTGGGATCAGGTGGCGCATTTTCACTCTAATGATTAAATTAGTTTAAGATATTTGAATAAGAAAAGAATTAATTGATAGGAGAGAATTGGTTACCTCGTTGAGTTGGATTAGAATTCTATATAAAGATGAAGTGGTTATCATCTGTAGAGAAATTTTTGGCAGAGGTGGAATAATGTTAGCGCGTTAGAGTAAAAATAAGAACCAATGTATTAGTGGAGTTAATAAAGAAGTGGACAACATTCGCACTCTGCAAGCTTCAGACCATAAATCTTTTTGTCTGTATTAGGTTTCAAGTTACAGACATAATTCAAATTCTGCTAGCTCAGTATTTGACTAGAATTTTGATCCTAGTTTATAGGAGTTGATTTTTTGTTATGTTATCGTGCATCAACAACTATATTGGCTAAGCATTTGAGTTTATATATCTCGAGCAGTAGTACTACTGTGACAACTAAATTTGTCCTCAAAACCTTCTACTGGCTCGTGGCTCGTGGATCAGATACAGGCATGGACATGTAGCTAAAGAAATTAAAATAATCAACCATGAAGCTTTTATTGAATATGAATTTCCAAGTTTGGTTCGAATGGTCGGCCTCCGCCTTCCATCATAATTTTGTTGATAGCAGAGTGGGGTCCTTGAAATGACATATGATATGATTCACCTCTTTGACAGCCCATGTCATGGTCTTGTTTCTTTCTCTTCTGTCTTCTGTCTTCTGTCTTTGTTTCTTCTGTTAAATTTTGTTTCAATTCTTTTATTTACAATTCTCTTAATTTTTTTTTTCGACCAAATACAATTCTCTTAATTCAATCCCAATCAAAAATGCATTTCAACAGTTTTTCAATACAGTACGAAGATAATAAAATTATGTGGAGGAAACAAGAAACAGATAATGTGCCATTCTCTAGTTAGGGTGTAAATGAGTTGAGCTGCTCGTGAATAATTTAATATTCGATTTGATTAAAACTCGTTCAAATTCGTATATTAAAGTTCGTTTAATAAACGAGTCAAACTCAAATAATATAAAGTTTGACTCGTAAAACTTGCTAATAAACTCGAATAGAAGCTCGCGAGCCAACTCGTAATTTTAATATTTAATAATTTAATTTTAGATATATAATATATAAATTTTTATTTTAAAAAATATATTACTAGAATAAAATCATAATTTTTATAAAATATATTATAATTTATTTTGTAAATAATTTATTTTAATTTTTTAATGTATAATTTTAATTTATCATTTATATTTTTAATATTTTTTTAAGCTTGTTTAGACTTATTTAAATTTGCGTACAGTTCGTGAACACCAAATGGTATAACAAACTCGAGCTCGAGCTCGACTTGATTATAAACGAATTAAATCCGAACTAGTTAAAATTCGACTCCATTCAGCTCGATTGCACCCTACTTTTAGCCTATACGTATGTGTTCTTTCACTTTAATTAATAAATAGTAATATATGGAATCGCATTAAATAATAATATAGTAATAATTAATAAATCTTCGTTGCCTAATTGATTTTTTTTTTTTTTTGTACTGGTTGACTATGGTGTGTGAAATCATATTGAGAAATGTGAAAACTTGCTTTAACATATAATAAAGAGCCTTGGATGATGAATTCTAAGATTTTACGTTTTCTGTTGGCTAAATTATGCACTTTACGGAAGGCATATTTGCACAACTATCATTTAAGACATTACAATATAATATGTTGTATAATTAACATGCAACCTTTCAAATAGAGAAATCATTACTCAAATGGAAATAGCAATTTCATATGGGTCTAATTTAATTAATTAATTAGCAATACGTTAAAAATTTGAGTTGTAATATATGTAATTACATTACATTAAAATTGCATTTGCATACCAATTGACCGGCTTCTACGCAATTGGAGTCGTCTTAAGGCTGCCTCAATAGGTATAAATTGTTTCCTCATGCAATACTATTCTCTCTGGAACCGAATGCTAATTGGCATTGAAATTAAAGATTTCCAATGTGCAAGCACCACAGACAACAACCCAAAAAAAAAAGGGTGTGTTTGTACCATATATGTGGATTAAACATCATGCATTGTGATTGATACGTGATGCCACTGCAGACAATCGGGTCATCAGCATAAGATTTTGATAGACTGTGTTAGCCAACCCCTTGTGTATTTCCGGCCCAATTTTTTAGCCAAAAAAGTGACAAACAAAAGCCTAATGAAGGGGATGTGGTATGTAATCTAGTACGTTTTCATGCACACATCCATGTGTAGTGCTGCCAACATCAACCAAAAACATGCATGGACTAATTCTAATTCAATAATGCAAATACGATTATGAGGCCCCCCCTTCTTTTGAAATTTTGTTTCATGTTAATATATTTGTGCACAAATAAAAAGAACTGTATACAAGCTTCTCCATCATTGTCAATTGACAACATTAATTTCCTGTTTTTTGATGGTGACTACTAGGATTCAAATTTAATGCATTTTATTTTGTTTAATACATTTATAATTAAAATCATTAGTTAACTACTTGTGGTGCCTAATCTTGTAAATTATGGTCATAGCAACATTAGCATTTATGGTATGAATATTTAATTAGTTATTGACCAAAGGCTTATCTTTAGCTAGTAGCTAGTGATTAGTGACTGGGCTTGAAATTGGACAAAACAACTTTATTTTTTTTAAAATCATATTAGAATTAATAATATATTTTTTTTTTGTGATACATTCAATGTTTAGTATTTCGTACTAATTCGAATTGGACACTGAAAGACAATAAAGATCTCCTATTAACATGTCTACGTATGCTAAGTCTCAAATTCCAAATTTTAACTTAATGATCGGTATGTTTTTTAATTTTTCGTTTGAAGAAAGGGTAGTTAGAGTAGAGAGCTAGCTATGTAGGTATTTTTGACCAATAAGAGATGCATCAAATCAGAGTTTACCAGACAAGGCCACGTGTGTAGGACCTGCAAACCCTCTACTTCCTTTACACTTCGTCCAGTCTGATTTCAATTTTTTTTTTTTTCACATATGCAGCATTTCCGTCCAGAATCTGTTATTTAATCATTTCCCCTCTTACTTTCAGCAACAGCAGCAGCAGCTACCAAAAACCACATTCTTTTTGCTCTTTGTATGTACTGTATCGAATGAGGAGATAGAAAGAGTGAGAAAAAAGGCCTCTCTTAATTAACTGCCCATCCTTTAACTTGTGTTATATGCAGTTCTTGTTGCCTTTTTTTTCTTATTTAAGTTTCTTAAATTATTAAATTCAAGGCTCATATATAACATGTTATTGAGCTGCTAAGACCATAGTTTCGTACGCTTCTTCTCATTAATTAACAACAGTTGCCGAAAATGTTGCCTAGCTATGACCCTCATGACGATGAAGCTGGCTTGAAGCTCTTGGAGGACCTCACCTCAGGCGCATGTCAAATTCAAGAACAAGTTTTGGAGCATATATTAACTAAAAATGCTCACACTGAATACCTTAGCAGCCTCCTCAATGGTCTTTCTGATAAGCTGAGCTTCAAGGAGAAAGTACCCATCGTGAATTATGAAGATATCAGGCCTTGTATCGAGCGTATTGCCAACGGCGAGCCTTCTACTATCATTTCAGCTCAGCCAATCACCGAACTCCTCACAAGGTATGTACATCCCTTTCTGTTTATTGCTCCCATATATACTTAATTTCCTGAAATTTTGATCATTCTTTTTTCTTGATGCGTGCAGCTCTGGAACTTCAGGAGGGAAGCCGAAAATTATGCCTTCAACTGCTGAGGATTTGGACAGGAAGACATTCTTCTACAACCTTCTTGTTCCAGTGATGAACAAGTAAGATAATTTTTCTCATTCCTATTCCCTTAAGAACTTTTCTACTGTTTAGATTCTGTATGAATGTAACAGTGTGAAAATAACCATGTAACTGTGTTTTTGTTTCAGGTACGTAGATGGCTTAGACCAGGGAAAAGGAATGTATCTTTTGTTTATCAAACCTGAGATTAGCACACCTTCTGGCTTGATGGCCAGGCCTGTCCTAACTAGCTACTACAAGAGCAGTAACTTCAGAAATAGGCCTTTTAACCGCTACAATGTTTACACAAGTCCTGATGAGGCTATTTTGTGTCCTGATAGCAGGCAGAGCATGTACTGCCAATTACTGTGTGGTTTAGTACAGCGAGATGAGGTTCTTAGAGTGGGTGCAATTTTTGCATCTGCTTTCCTGAGAGCAATCAAGTTCCTGGAAGACTACTGGCTGGAATTATGCTCCAACATAAAAACAGGTTGCCTCAGTGATTGGATAGATGACCCCAGTTGCAGAAACGCCGTGTTGAAAATCTTGAAGGAACCCAATTCAGAATTGGCTGATTTGATTGAGAATGAATGTGGCAGCAAATCATGGGATGGGATAATCAAAAGGCTTTGGCCTAGGACAAAGTTTATTGAAGTTATTGTTACAGGTTCCATGGCCCAATACATTCCAACGCTTGAATTCTACAGCGGCGGGCTCCCTTTGGTTTCAACAATGTATGCTTCTTCTGAATGTTACTTTGGGATCAACTTTAAGCCGCTAAGTGCCCCTTCCGACGTCTCTTACACCCTCCTGCCAAATATGGCCTACTTTGAATTCCTTCCTGTTGAGAGAGATTATGGAGATGTGGTACAAGATTTACAAGTTAATGGTGTTTCTGATCAGAACTGCGTACACAAGGAGGGGGAGAATAAGAAGAAGCATAATAAGAAAATGGAAACAGTTGATCTTATGGATGTGAAAGTCGGTCATTACTACGAGCTTGTTGTTACTACTTTTACAGGTGAGTTTGTACCATACTTAATTTAAGAAAATGAGTAATGCCTATATTTTGTACTTTATTTGCTGTGTTGTTTCTCCAAATTAGTAATGTTTTGGTAGACTAATCTCGCAAGTTATAAATGGATCAAAAGCATTATGGAATATTAGTCCTTGTAGGCCATAAGTAGCTGTTTCTGATGACATGTAATTTGTTGGTTTTCAGGGCTGTACAGATACAGAGTTGGAGACATCCTTATGGTGACAGGTTTCTATAACAAAGCTCCTCAATTCCGTTTTGTTCACAGGAGAAATGTGGTTTTAAGCATCGATACAGACAAAACTAATGAAGAAGACCTGTTGAAGGCAGTGACACAAGCAAAGCCACTGCTCGAGCCACTCGGCTTCCTTCTGACAGAGTATACTAGCTTTGCTGACACTTCATCAATCCCAGGTCATTATGTACTGTTCTGGGAACTTAAACCAAGAGGATGTAATGATCCAACAGAGCTTGATCCTTCAATCATGGAGCAATGCTGCTTCACAGTAGAAGAGTCACTGGATTCTGTTTATAGGAGGTGCAGGAAGAAGGACAAGTCCGTTGGTCCTTTGGAGATACGGGTGGTGCAACATGGTGCATTTGATGCGCTCATGGATTTCTGTCTGTCTCAGGGATCCTCAGTAAACCAATACAAGACACCAAGGTGCATCAAATCCGAAGCAGCGTTAAAGATTTTGGATTCGAGATTAGTTGGAAAATTTTTCAGCAAGAAAACTCCTTTCTGGGAGCCATTTAGAATGGAATGAAATGAACTCAGTAAATACCATGCGGTGTTGCTTTGTTTTTCTAGAGTTCATGTTTATCTCGGAGGCTAATTACTACGGAACATCTTCTGAGTTCTGATTTAACAATTTGTAGTCTAGTCTTGTCCTGAATCTTCACTGAAATTCAGATTACCTCTGTCTCCTGCTTGGACAATCATCCTTCGGTTTATTTTTTACTTTAATTTTTGTATTCTTCTTCTCCTTGTTTCCTTGGAAATTTAAGAGTAGAGTGTCAGCAATGCTTTGCAGTAGCAAATAATAATGTGATAATGGTTTAATAATTATTGATGATAAAGCAAAGAGTGGGATGCCGACACACACGAGGAAAGTGATATAAACCCTGCCGAATTGAATAGGGAAACATTAAGATTAGATAGAGGATTGTGATTTGTGATTAACCTGGGCCTCAAAACTGGTCAATGCACATGTGTGTGAGGACATTTTTACATCCATTAAATTCAGATGAGGTTCAGATTTGCTTTGAAAGTTCTGTCAATGCACTATCACTTTCTACCCCTATCCTTATCGAATGCTAGCTCACTCGGCCATTTCATTAACACTATCTTAATTTTCAAGAAATTTCAACTACTCTGCTGCATAACATTATCTGGGAAATTAAAGACCATTTTAAGTTTGTTTCTGAACTGCAACAAACAGAAGTGATGCAAGCTGTGCCATGTAGACATGTTGGCAGCAAAGCAAGCATGCTCTGTGGATGAATAAAGACCATACATATATATATATATATATAGTATTTTGTCAAGACATCATTTCTTGCTTGACATATAATAAGATCAACAATATGTAATTAGTAATAACAATATATATATATATATAAAAGCTGCAACACTTTTTGAAGAGATAGCAGGCAAAGGCCAACATGCGGCCACGACTACTGTAAGGTTAGGCGGAGATCCATAAACCATGGACATAGGAGGGGACAATGAGAGCAACTCCAGGGGACAAATAAAACTGTAGAAACAATAAGGGAAATTTGCGCTTGGGCAGACCCCTTTGGCATTGTCTCTTGCATTTATGGGGAACATGTGGCCTTAACCACCACCAGCTCCTATCTAGCCTGCCCATCAGCTACTCTTCTCTCATCCTCCCTCCTTCCCTCGCCATTCATTGCTACCGCATTGCCATTCTGGCTCCACTTGCATTTCCTTCCTTATACTTTTCTAGCTCTTTTTTTTTTCTCTTTAAATAGTGATTTACCTTGTGGTCTCATGAGAATAGAAATGAAATATTTTTTCCTAATTTCATCATACTGGACGATTACAACAATTTCAATACAATAATAGTAACTATATATCACACACTATTACAAACTATCACAACTCAATATCAAACTATCAAATTAATATTATTATTAATATATATACATATATGTGCATGAATGTATTCACATATTCAATGAAATTAGCAACATTTAATAAGGAACTGCGTGCATTTATTTAAAAGGGGAATAAGCAAAGCAATGGAGTAGCTGAAATAAATTTGATTGCATTATAATTAATTATATGGGCTGAAAAAGTGCAATGATAGAGCAGATGGAGGAAAAACAAACATGATGATAAGACAGATTTCTAAAGTTATAGGGGGTCACATGTTGATTGATTGATTGATTGATTGATTGGAAAGGGAGAAAAAAGTTCCAATCAATGTCCAAAGTGGCATCATCATACTATTGTTGATGAGTCGTTCAGTCGTGAGCAATGACTGTGCGTGGAATTTGGCAGTTAGCCAAGGAGCAATAGGCACACGTGTGTTGAGACAGACTCATGTTGGTGTCGTTTTAGATAAAAAAGACAAGCTCTCTAGCTGGTTTTTTGTTTTTTTTTTTTTTTTTTGTGTGGGGTGGTGCTCTAATCCGTATATAAGGATCTCTAATCCAGCTGCTCTCTCTTATGCATGCGTACTCTTTATTTCTTTCTTTCTGTCCTTCGTTGTTGTTACACCAGTCACCAGACCATACCATATGTGCATATAATAGAGAAAAAGGGGGGATTTTAAGTTGCACTTGCACTTAGCTATAGCTAGCTATAGAGTGAAGAAAAATCCTAAAATTGTGGGTCAGTGCTGTTGTTCTGAAAGCCAGCACTGGAGTGAGCAGTGATTGTGCAGGATTGACGTAACTCAGACATGAGAACAAATTATAGGGAGCATGCATTGGCCCTTCCTTTTGTATGGATATATGACATGTACTATCATATATGCACCTCCATTATTATCATTCTTTTCTTTGACCTTTTTCACGACCACAGACACGACCGATGTTAAAGTGTTACTCGCCTCCTAGCTGCGTACATCACACAGATAAAAGGTTAACTGTACAGTTTCATTTACTTCATTCAGAGTTTCAGATACATATGCTCATGCGGAGGAGAAATTATAAAGTTGTTTGAGACCATCAATTCATCGTATCTAATTGAAAAATTAATTTAATAATAATTAAACAACTAAATGGAATATATCTAAAAGTTTAAAAGAAAATGAATGAACATGTTATGCTATAATTTAAAATAATTATATTTTATATTTAATTAATTAATTTATTATTTTCTACTTATTTTAATATAATTGACTTGACTTTTCAATTAAGCAATGATTTAGAACCATTATATAATTTATCCGTACTAAAATTTTAATTTTTTTTTATTGGCTGTATTTGTTTGTAATAAGTCACAAATATATACACTAGACCTGAGTCTAATTATATAAAGGTCTTCCATCAAAACATAATAATAATAATAAATTATATAAAGGTGAAACAACTTGTTTATATCATCCAAATCACTCATAATTCCCATATTAATTATTTTTATTTGGTGTGATTTCTATTCTTTGACTTTTTAGAATAGTAGAACAACTAGAATATAAATTGACTGAAATTGATGATGATATTCTAAGGAATTAATAAGTTTTACAAGTTCAAAAAAAAAATTTGCCTATTTAATTTGGCTATACAAGATTAATATGTGTTGAGAATATTATAGAACAGTAAAACCATAAGGATTTTTTTTTAAATGGCTGTATATCTTTATGAAAAATTATGCTACTTGATTATTGAAAAGGAAACGAGCAATAGATGATGAATATTGAATAATAAGGGGATGGAACTGGAAATCTGAACTTTGGTCATGGGTTACAGTAGCTATTGGGCTTTTGAATTAAAAATTTGTTTAGAGTTGGAGTTTTGTCACAATCCACACTTTCTTGGACCAGTATATATGAGTGAAGTTGGGCATCATCATTCAGCATGTTTCTGTTGGTCGGTCGGTCCTATTTGGAATTGGCCCAAACACCCAGTTTGTATTTGTATTTGTTTTTCAACCGAAAGGAATGAAATTATTAAAAAAAAAAAGGAAAAAGTACATAAAAATACCGTATGGTTTCGCGCTTTTAACTTTGAGGGCCTGTGATTTTTTTTTTACACTTAGGTGACTTGTGGTATCTCGTTGTTACCACTTTAGGGATAAATTTTGTAATGTCGTTAAATAATCCTACTTGGCAACTGACGTGTCGCCACGTGGTAGTTGACGTGTGCAAAGAGATGAGGTGGCACACACGTGCCTAATGGCATGGTTCCACATCATCTATCACGTAGGATTACTTAATGACCTCATTAATTAGTCAATGAAGTGTAAACGATGGTGTACCATATGTCACCTAAGTGCAAAAGAAAAAAACCACAGGGTACGTTTTTGTACATATATTAATCGAACATAATTAGTCAAAATTCAATTGATTTTGTATACTAATGATCGAAACCAAAGTAATAATTTGTTGCATTTTCGAATAATCTTACTTTTTAAATTTTAATAAAAATAATAAAATGTAACAAAAATAAATTTAATTTGTGTCATCGGTTATCATTCATCTTAATCGTTACAATATTTTTCATATTAATATTGAGTACAGTTGCATCCACCTCTATTAATTAAGAGAAGTAGTAATGACTGCCAATGAGATTTAGATAAAATAGTGTAGACTAAAGTCTTAAAAACTTCCAAAAAATTTTAGTTAATTAGTTCAATTATTGAAGTTTCAAAGATCTCCGTCTAAACTTCATTCAAATCCATTTTACATTGCTGGTGAGTCGTTTGCTGGAGTTTATGTGCCAACTCTTACAGCTAAAATCATCAAAGGTACTGTACACATATATACCATTTATTTGCTTTGCGAATGAGGTTTAGACTGAGATCTTTGAAACTTCAATAATTGAACTAATTAACTAAAACTTTTTGAAAGGTGTTAAGATTTTAGTCTACACTATTTGATCTAAATCTTATTGACAATTATTACTACTTCTCTTAATCAATAGAGGTGGATATAACTATACTCAATATTAATATGAAAAATATTGTCATGATTAGTATGAATAATAAACGATGACATGAATTAAATTTATTTTTGTTATATTTTATTATTTTTATTAAAATTTAAGAAGTAAGATTATTCGAAAATGCAACAAATTATTACTTTGGTTTAGATCATTAGTATACAAAATCAATTGAATTTTGACTAGTTATGTTCGATTAATATATCTACAAAAAAGTATCCTGTGGTTTTTCCTTCTTGCACTTAGGTGATATGTGGTACACTATCGTTTGCACTTCAATGACAAATTAGTGATGTCGTTAAGTAATTTTACGTGGCAAATGATGTGGAGTCACATCATCTGCCACGTGTGTGCCATATAATCAATTCGCACACGTCATCTACCACGTGGCGACATGTCAATTGCCACGTAGGATTACTTAACGGCGGTACATAATTTATCACTAAAGTGCTAATAGCGAGATACCACATGTCACCTAAGTGTAAAAAAAAAAAAACCACAGGCTTTCAAAGTTAAAAGCGCGAAACCACAAGGTACTTTTATATACTTTTCCCAAAAAAAAACAAATAAAAAGGAATGAAAAAACACAAAAAGGGTTGGTGGACTGAGGAGATAATGGACGACACACTCACAGACCTCTCTGCTTTGTTGTATTGCATTCCATTCCAACCACCACTTCAAATTAAATAAAAGAATAAGTACAAAAAAATACAATGTAATTTAGTGCTTTTTTACTTCGAATCCTGTGATTTTTTTCGTAACACTTCAGTACCCTATGACATCTGCCATTAGCAGATATAGGCCAAATTTACTAACACTGTTAACTATGCTAACGTTGACGTGCTGACGTGGCTGCTGATGTTAGCGTCAACGCCAGTATGGTTAATGATGTTAGGGATTTTGTCATAGATTTACTGACGACAAAGATCATAGGGTACTGAAATGTCATAAAAAAAATCACATTGTGCTTTTTTATATTTATGCAATAAATTTGATAGTTATTCAATTTTTTTTAAAAAAATTTTAAAAAAATTTTAAAGTTTTAATTTTACTATTTTTGAAATAAAAAATTAAAATTAATTTTTAGATTTTTACAAAAAAATTTAACTTTTTATATGTTAATTATAAATAATAAGAAAAAAATGATAACTTGTAAATCAATTCGTTATATAGACTAATACTAATAAATATAAAAATAAATAAAATAAACACTTTTGATTATCACTATAAATAATAATAAATTTTTATTTTTTTTAATTTTTTAATATTTTAAAAAATAAATATTTTTTATATTCTTAATTAATATTTTTAGTATCTCAAAATTTTCTTTTTTTATTTAATATTTTTTTGTTTGACTTCTATTAAAAAAATAAATAATGATGTTGAAAATTGAGAAGTAAATTTTAAAATAGTTAAAATTTAAGAATTTTTAGTGAAAAATTAAAAATTATGAAAATATTTAGATATTATTTTTTAAAATTTATTTCAAGAGTACAAAAATAGAATTTAAAAATATTTTTCTTACATTTTATTTTTTTTATGGAAAAAAGAAGATAAATATTTAATAAATATCAAATTTATTTTATAGAATCTAAAAATAATTTTTAAAAATATAATTACATTTTTTAAATAAAATTGACACAATTTATAATGTTAAAGGAGCAAATTAAAATGATTTTCACTTCGAGCTGTGTGATTTTTTTTTGTGATACTTCAGTATCCTGTGGTTTATGCCGTTAGCAAATCTAGATCAAATTCACTAATACCGTTAACTATGTTGACGTTTCGAGCTCTGTGACTTTTTTTCGTAATACTTTAGTACTCTATGAACTATATCATTAGTAAATTTAAGTCAAATTTACTAATATTATAAATTAGTTAATTAAATTTAATAACGACAACAGATATCGCAATGTATTGAAGTGACTAAAAAAAACCACAATTGTACTTATCCCTTAGATAAATGAAAGCCAAAACTGCCAATGAGACCTAGTTCACGCGGTCAAGGTTGTTCCAGGTTTGATGCCTCTCACTGTCAAATTTAAAAATTCTTTCCCTCGGTTAGTTCTATAGGTACTAACAAGCGCCGCCGTTTAAAAAAAAATTAAAGCAAAAAATTTGATTTTATTTTTATCTACCTCCTATAAAAAGGAATCAGCCAGTATAGTATCAAGTGTGCAGTGCGGCTCAATTGACCCATAGCCATGATCCAACGATCCAAAATCCATGAAACACGTCACCAGTTTTCCTAAACCCATACCACTACCATTCCAAAACAACCGTTTGATTGATTGATTGATTCCGAGATGAGATCCTCTCCTCTCCTGTTCTTTTGTTTCCGTTGATGGTCCTAGCTAGCTAGCGACTCTGTTCGCTGCGATCATTCCACACACCTACTTACTCCTTTATTATTATTTTATTATCTAACTCCGGCGAATCATGATACCGCCGGAGCTACAAGCGCGGCCGTTCAGACCTTTCGTCGCATCCTCCGCCAGTGTTCCTTTCTCTTCCTTCAACAATGGCCGCTCTTACGCTTCCGACCCTAACGCTTCACCTAACTCCCACTTCCATTCCCCTCCTTCTTCTTCCGCTCCTTCTAGATCTCGCTTCTTGCCTTCTTCTTTTTCCCACAACGCCAGAATTGCTCTCGCTCTTGTTCCTTGCGCTGCCTTCCTCCTTGACCTCGGCGGCGCCCCCGTCATCGCCACCCTCACCGCCGGTCTCATGATTTCTTACATCCTCGATTCCCTCAACTTCAAATCCGGCGCTTTCTTTGGTGTATGGTTCTCCCTAATTGCAGCTCAGATCGGTTTCTTCTTTAGTTCCTCCCTCATCGCCACCTTCTTTTCCGTCCCCCTAGGTCTCCTCGCTGCTTTCCTTTGCGCCTATGCTAATTTTCTCATCGGAGTGTGGGCTTCTCTTCAGTTTAAGTGGATCCAGCTTGAAAACCCTTCCATCGTGCTTGCTTTGGAGCGCCTCCTCTTCGCTTGCCTCCCTTTTACGGCTTCCTCAATCTTCACGTGGGCTACCATATCCGCCGTTGGGATGAACAATGCCTCTTACTATCTGATGATATTTAATTGCATTTTCTACTGGCTTTTTGCAATTCCTCGAGTTTCCTCTTTCAAGTCCGCTCAGGAAGCTAAGTACCATGGAGGAGAAATCCCTGACGATAACTTCATTCTCACTTCTCTCGAGGGCTGTGTCCACACTCTGAACTTGCTCTTTTGTCCTTTGTTATTTCATATTGCTTCTCATTACTCTGTTATATTTTCCTCTGCTGCTTCCGTTTCTGATTTGTTTCTTCTCTTTTTTATCCCTTTCTTGTTCCAACTTTACGCCTCCACAAGAGGTGCTCTTTGGTGGGTTACCAAGAATGCGCATCAATTGCATAGCATTCGTGTTGTCAATGGTGCTGTTGCATTGGTTATTGTTGTGCTCTGTTTGGAGGTTAGAGTTGTTTTCCATTCATTTGGGCGGTATATTCAGGTTCCTCCTCCATTGAATTATCTTCTTGTGACCTTGGCTATGCTTGGAGGGGCTGCTGGAGCTGGTGCTTATGCACTTGGTATGATTTCCGATGCTTTCAGCTCTGTGGCTTTCACTGCATTGGCTGTGATTGTAAGCGCTGCTGGAGCTATTGTTGTGGGCTTTCCTATTTTGGTATGCCCTCTGCTAAATAGTACTTTCTCCATTTATGTTTATTTCTCTTTCATTACACTCCTGGGCTACAAATGGATAGGTATGTCGTTGTGATTCAGTTGAAAAGTCCACTTGGTTCACATCTTTCGATTGCTCATGCTTCTGCCCTTTTTGTTGTAGTCTGATTTTAAAATCCCAAGGCAGTTGTCTAGACATACCATAGAAGTCATAGCGTGTCACATAAAGAGACCAGAGTATGGATTATGGTATCAATGCCTGGTTTTAATGTTCTTTTTATGCTGAGGTTCTTCTGGTATTTTTTGTTAGTTTAGGCTATCACTGTTCTGCAAATCTGTTGACATGATTGGTATAACTATTATACACGGGTTGATGGAAGTTAGATGAAAGTGTGTGTGATTGTATTGCATGAATTGACTTTTTGAGGCAATTTGTTAATTAATGGAAGCAGTTTTAGGGACGTTTCTGGTGAATAGAATTTTTTCTTGAGAGACTCCATCCGTCAGATTTAGCTGTCAATAGAAGGTTGATGCTAGAAATGTGAAAATGTAATTTGCAGAAAGATATCATCATAGCTTTCTATTCATGGAATTTCAGTTGGATATGATCTTGAAAGGTCTAAGTATGTGGTTGTGTATCAAGTTGCAGCCATTTAAGCTTTGAAGGATAAGATAGTGAATATATTGAGTCTGAGGTCTTGTCACCAGTGCTTGGAGACTAAATTTTGCAATTTGGAATGCAAAGTATTGCATGCAAATGTGATTGGCAGCCCCCAAACATGCATGTTCAAACACCCATTTGAGAATTTAGACTTCAATGCTTTCCCCAACAAAAATATCTTATTGGTTCTACGTAAGTTGTCTTAGTCTAGTCCAAACACATTACAAAAACATGTGGGCTCAAAAGCTAGACCTGATAGATTAGTTTGCCAATAGTTTCCTTCAAGTATGTTAAATGTTTGATTTTATATTCTACCTTTTTCTCTCTAGTTTTTGATTCTATATTCTTCATCCTTCTCTCTAATTTCTTCCTTTTTTTTCTACTCTAATTCTCTGCTAGTCCTATGTATACATGTCTTCCAATCTAACAATTTTCTGATACTTTTGGAAGCTGTTGGATGATATATATACACTTTATGGTTCTCAGGTTACATGCATGTATAGCTATCAAAAAATAGCATGGAATTTAGGTAACTTTGACTGTCATGTATAGTTACTCGCACAGTAATCAACATGTTTTCAATTTTTTTTTATCTGTTTTGCATTTTATTCTACAATACCACATATATAGTTTGCTGCTTGCTTTTGGTGTGACAGTTGCAACCCTATCCATGCTGGCTTCCTATTTTAATGTGTCGGTGTCTGTTTGGGCAGTGATGCTCTTTACGCTACCGAAGACATTTAACTAAAATTATTTTGGATCCTCTCTGTATAGTTTATGTTTATGCAGTTCATATAGCCTTCTCAGTAGGTATTGTACCAATCTCAAGCGGAGAAATGAGATTATATATATAACATGTACTTTAATTTCTTCTATATTTTGCAATACCTTTTTATTCCTTCTCTTTTTCATACATTTGTTTGTCAAGGGTGTAGTATCTTCTTAATAAACTTCTCTCTAATATGAAGAGGGAAATGTAAATCAACTTTAAATGATCAGCAACATTACTTTCATGTGCCCTTTATTTTTGCAGTTCCTTCCTCTACCTTCTGTCGCTGGCTTTTACTTGGCTCGCTTTTTTACAAAGAAAAGCTTGCCGTCTTACTTTGCCTTTGTTGTGCTTGGGAGCTTGATGGTCATATGGTTTGTGCTGCATAATTTCTGGGATCTAAATATTTGGTTGGCAGGCATGTCGCTGAAGTCCTTCTGTAAATTCATAGTTGCAAGTGTCATGCTAGCCATGACTGTTCCTGGTTTAACTCTTCTTCCATCACAACTTCATTTTTTAGTTGAGGTTGGATTGATCAGCCATGCATTGCTGTTATGCTATATTGAGAATCGATTTTTTAATCACTCTGGCATATACTTCTATGGCTTGGAGGATGACGTGATGTATCCTAGCTATATGGTTATTATGACTACTTTTGTGGGCTTGGCTCTTGTAAGGAGACTATCTGTGGATCATCGAATTGGACCAAAGGCAGTTTGGATCTTGACATGCCTTTATGCTTCGAAGTTGGCCATGCTGTTTATTTCATCAAAGTCTGTTGTATGGGTTTCAGCTGTACTATTACTTGCCATTTCACCCTCCTTACTCCTGTACAAGTGTGTAATCCTTAATTGAGACTATTATTTCTTCAGTATACTTTAAAGTAGGCTCCTTCGTCCTTTTACTTGATCTTTCTCATGTTGGACATTTCAGGGATAAGTCACGAACTGCTTCAAAGATGAAACCATGGCAAGGTTATGCGCATGCCACTGTGGTTACTCTATCAGTTTGGTTTTGCCGTGAGACTATTTTTGAAGCCCTCCAATGGTGGAATGGTAGGTCTCCTTCGGATGGTTTACTTTGGGGCTTCTGTATTGTCTTGACAGGGTTGGCTTGCGTACCAATTGTCGCTCTGCACTTCTCTCATGCCTTGGTATGTTTTCCATTTCTGTCTTTTCTTTACCTTTTGTTGACTCCCCTTATTCATTAAGGAAATTAAGTGAACATATAAGTGAACCCAGATATTTGTTCCTTTTACCTTTGTTTATTCCCTTCAAAAATTTTGCATGTCTTTGATGAAATTGATGGCATTATTTTTATCGCTAGAGACACTATAATTTCTGTTTGGAATTTGGAAATCTGGTTTTAACTGATTTACATTTGGAGGAAAAGAAAGTGACGATTATGGCTGAATGCCCCAGATGATTAATGAACAGAAGTGTGTACTTGTAGGCTTTTCTTGTGCTATCTAGATTTTTTTTAATTTATAAGATTGCTAATGTAACCTTTGGATACTTGTGCACGCATAGGCAGAAGCATATTTGTTTTTCTAATTTTCCATTTAACTGATTGGATTTTTCTTCATTTGCAGTCTGCTAAGAGATGCTTGGTGCTAGTTGTCGCAACAGGTGTTCTGTTTATTCTAATGCAGCCACCAATCCCATTGTCATTGACTTATAATTCCGACATAATCAAAGCAGCTCGCCAATCTTCTGATGACATCTCTATCTATGGCTTCATGGCATCAAAGCCTACCTGGCCATCTTGGTTGCTTATTGTGGCAATTCTGCTCACTTTAGCAGCTGTGACATCCATCATACCCATAAAGTACATTGTAGAGCTTAGAGCATTTTACTCCATTGCTATCGGAGTTGCTCTTGGAATCTATATATCTGCTGAGTACTTTCTACAAGCTGCAGTTCTGCATGCGCTCATTGTCATTACCATGGTCTGCACCTCTGTGTTTGTCGTCTTCACCCATTTTCCATCTGCTTCAAGCACAAAGATATTACCATGGGTATTTGCTCTACTTGTAGCTCTGTTTCCAGTGACATATCTGCTGGAAGGTCAGGTGAGAATCAAAAGCATCCTGGAAGATGGAGGAGTTGGAGATATGGGAGAAGAAGATCGGAAGCTAACCACCCTGCTGGCTGTTGAGGGAGCAAGGACATCTCTTCTTGGTTTATATGCAGCGATCTTTATGCTCATAGCACTGGAGATAAAGTTTGAACTTGCCTCGCTTATGCGAGAAAAGGCTCTTGAAAGGGGTGGAATGAGACAGTCTCATTCTGGTCAAAGCAGCTCTGCTGGTTTTGCTCCACGAATGAGGTTCATGCAGCAGCGCCGAGCCTCTACTGTGCCAACTTTCACTATCAAGAGAATGGCTGCAGAGGGAGCCTGGATGCCTGCGGTTGGCAATGTTGCTACAATAATGTGCTTTGCAATATGTCTGATCCTGAATGTGAATGTGACTGGGGGTTCGAACCAGGCAATATTCTTCCTTGCTCCTATTTTGCTGCTTCTGAACCAGGACTCTGATTTTGTTGCCGGTTTTGGGGACAAGCAGAGGTATTTCCCAGTTGCAGTTGCTATATCAGCATATTTGGTATTGACAGCCCTATACAGCATATGGGAAGATGTGTGGCATGGGAATACTGGGTGGGGTCTGGAGATTGGGGGCCCTGATTGGTTCTTTGCAGTGAAGAATCTAGCCCTCCTCATTCTAACATTCCCAAGTCATATCCTGTTTAACAGGTTTGTGTGGAGTTACACAAAGCAGACAGACTCGGCATTGATCACGCTGCCCCTGAATCTGCCATCGATCATAATATCAGATGTGACTAAGATAAAGATATTGGGGGTGTTAGGAATTATTTATACCATAGCTCAGACTCTAATCTCTAGACAGCAATATATCTCGGGATTGAAGTACATTTAGAGAAATACAAAGTGTACAATATGTTTTGAAAATTTTCAAGTGAGGCTCAGATTAGACTTGCACAAATTTATTTGTTTGATTGTGCGGAATTTAATTGGGTAGTGGACTGCTTGTTTGCCTCTCTTGGCAGTTTTTAGAGCAAAAATGATCACGTAAATACGTACTTGGTTGGCAGTGTTGCAGGAGTAGTAAGTATTAAACTGATTTTGTGCATATTGAGTACTCATTGAACAATAGTTGGTCACAACATGAAGGAAAACAATGCCATTATTGCATCAATTCACTTCAATTCTATTCTATTAGAACAAAAATATATATCTTTTGGTCACTGGACAAAGTTCTGTACGAGGAGAAAAGGATCTAGACGTCTTACCTTCTATATATATGCTTTTGGTATCCTGTAGCCAACCAAAAGGTTGGTTTTGATAAAATTCAATTCTATTCCAATAGTTTATGCCAAAAGGCAAAAGTAAAAAAAGCTTGAAGGGTAATGAAAACGAAAACAAACATTGATACAAAGTGCGGCTAAAATAAACTGGAGTTTTGGGGATTTGTGGTGTTGGGCGGTAGGGGTAATTCAGACATTACAAAAATGAAATGTCCTCTCCCAGCTTGCTAAAATTAAAAACAAAAAAAAAAATTAAAATAAAATTACGAAGGAGAAAAAATCAGTAGTGGCATCAAGAAGAAGAATGGCCAAAAGAAGCATCTCCATCTCAACCTGCTGCGTCGCTGCTGCTATCTTCCTGTTGTTGTCCTCCTCCTCCTTCTCATGGGCACAAGGAGAAGAAGAACCGAGTCCAACGCCATGGCCTCACCAATTTCACGCAATTCTGTTCATGAACTACAGCGGGATACTTCAAAAGATAGATCTGTGGTACGATTGGATCAACGGAAGAAACTTCAACATAGTACAACACCAGCTGGGCAAGCTCCTCTATGACCTTGAATGGAACAACGGCACTTCCTTTTTTTACTCTCTGGACTCCAACGAAGAGTGCTCCTCCGCCCAGCTGGAGGTGGGAATCCTTCGCCCCAATTGGCTAGAGGGAGCCAAATATCTGGGTCAGCGACACGTTGATGGGTTTCTTTGCAATGTTTGGGAGAAGGTGGACTTCATTTGGTACTATGAGGATGTGGTCACCAAAAGGCCTGTTCACTGGGTCTTTTACACCGGTTGATTCTTTTTCTTTTTTTTTTTTTGAACATGCGGTTGATTCTTTTTCTTTAAAATAGATATATAAATGAATTCAAGTATTCTAAAGTTGTATTAATTAATGCATTAATTAGTTAAAGCTAATTATACATGGTGAAAATTTTGTTAATTAATAAATAACAATGCAATGCGCAGGGAGGGAGGCTCATGTTATGACATTTGAAGTAGGAGCTGCACTTGAGGATGCAAATTGGCAAGCACCTGTCTACTGCTTTGACAACAAAAATGACCCAAACGATGCTGGTGCTGCTTCATCGACTGCTTTGCTGGATGAAGTTGTGGGTCTGAGAGGTTCAATGGCGGTTCGATTGGAGTGAATCACAACAATAAAATAGATATTCACATGTGCTTTCTTTGTTTCTTTCTTTTAATAATAAGGTTAGGTTTGAGAGTTGACAGATAGCCGCAGAAATAAGCTCTCAGTTTAGAGCACATTTGGCAATTTAGGTGTGAATATTGTCTCACTCCTCTTTGTTTTTTATTTTTGCATTTCTTTTTTATCTATTTTTTAAAAATTTAAATTACTTAATGTTACTAAACAACTTTTTTTTTTAAAAAAAAAATTTCGTCCAAATTCACTGTTTAAAGTTTTAAATTCTAAAACTCCCTATAATTGAGTTTTTTTGTTGCATAAAAAATTTTAACATAGTCAACTGTTTTTTTATAAGCACTCTACAACTTTTAACTTGTTTAGATGATTGTAAATTTGCATTAATATAAAAAATAAAAAATATTTTATTTTTATAATTTTATTTCTTATTTTTCTTTCCATCATTTTTAACAAATAATTTAAAAATAAATTATGTGATTAAAAATATCATTATAAAAATTCGATAATAACTCATCATATTAAAAAATTGTTGGTAAGTTCAACTAATATAACTTTTTTTTTTTGAGAATATGTTCAACGAATATAACTAAAATTAATCTTTATGTAATTTAGAGCAATTATATCCCAACACATGCTCTAATTAAATTAAACTATAAAAAAATCAACTTAATAAATATAGCACTAAATTACTTTCTATTTTTAATATATTATAATACTTGTCGTGAAAATTAAAATTACAATACCCTTTTATGTTATAAATTTTATTGAATTTTTTATAATGATATTTTTAGTCATGTAATTTTGATTTTATGTTATTTGTTAAATGATAAGAAAAATTAAAAAAAATAATGTGCATATGGTATTGAAAAAATAACTCTTCATAACAAGTAAGATCATTTTTATTTTTTATAATTGGTGCAAGATTTATAATAATTTAAATAAATTAAAAGATAAAGAAGGCTAGTTTTCATTTATGGTACATAATTTTTGGTGAATATCTCATTTCAGTATCTCACATTTTATTTATCACTTAAAATTTTATAATTTTTTTTTTGTATAGACTCAATTTTGGGCCAGAGTTGAGTATATGGTACGCCACATAGCATTGATATGATAAATAGTATTAATGTGTCAAACATTCAAAATTTATGCTATATCAATGTGAGATATAGCATTATATCAACGTCATATATAAAAAATAAACACATAATAATAACGTAACGTATTATAATATTTTATAAATTTGATATTTTTGAATGTCTATATTTTTACTGCTCGTAGTAATTTTAGTTTGGTTAGCGTGAATGTTTATTAATAATGATAGAAATAATAAGTTTATTATTAATTAATAGAGTAAATTGTTATATACTTTCTATATTTTGATTAATACATGGTTTAATTCTTAATATTTAAAAAATATTTATTTATCTCTGACATTTACAACCGTTAATATTTATTAATTTTTTTATCAAAAATGAAATAGAATATAAATTTATAAATATTATAAAAAAATTAATATTTTTTAAATATTAAAAATAAAATAATATATTAAGATAAAATAGAGGGGTAAATAATTAATATGATTATGACCTTCTTTTCTGACTAAGAGCATTAGTTGAGTTGAGCTGGCACTCAGTTCTTCACTTTCTTACCTCCTAATAATTGTTCAACCTTTTTACACGAATCAAACCAAACCCAAACCACAGATCCAGACCCGGGCTACCAGACACCGGTCCTTTTGCTGTCTTTTCTACGTTGCGGTTTACTTCGCTATTTCTCCTCCTCTTTTTCTCAACTCGGTCTCTGGCAGCTTCTTCCGTTTTGTGACCTTTCTTTACCAAGGGTAGGCTTGGCAACCACCAATCAAGTTGAACATGGGTGCTGCTCTCTGCTGCTGTCCGGCCACCGATGATTTTGAAGAATTTGGTTTTGCTACCAATTCAATATCTGCCCACTGCGTCTGCCTTAGATTCTTTTTCCACCACCTCTTCACTGGGGTAAATTCTTCTCTTATTATTCTATTTTCTTAATTCAATTCCATTAATTTCTTTTTCTTCTTTCAACACATCACCGATACCATTTTCTGCAGAACCAACCAGCATGGCCTTTAGATTCTCTGCTTGTTTGCATTAATACTTACCTATTGTGTATGCAGCAGGACTTGCACAATTTCAACACATTATTTTGTGATATTTTTATCTCTTCCTATTTCGGTGAATCCTTATGTTCTCCACTTCATGCATCTGCAGTACGGCGCCATGTTTCATAGGCTTGAAGGTCGCCCAACATCTCCCAACCAAGGAGCTACTTCCTTCACATCTGCTGCTGCTGTTGGCATTAGTGATACTTATGAGGCTGATCAGAGATACTCTCGTTTACAGCGCGATGGCTTAGTATCTCGGAAGTCAATGTCCCATTTCCAAGATGAATCACAATCCTTGAGAAGAAGTTTGAGCAATTCTGGCATAGAATCATCCAGTTTTGGGAAGAAGCGGAACGAACTTGATTCTGAGGATGGCAGTGGACTCAGCCATTCGGAATCGGAGAAAACTTTGACAACAAAATTTAATTATGGCCTGTCTTATTTGCAGCCATCTTCCGATGATGAAGATGTCTGCCCAACATGTCTTGATGGTAATTTAATGTGCTCCTTTCGTTTGGAATGCTGACATATAAGTGATAAGAGTATTCTTGGGTTCTAATGCTGCTACATCTTACTTAGTGACCCAATCATTTTCTTGCAGAATACACTCCGGAAAATCCTAAAATTACAACAAGATGCTCTCACCATTTTCACCTTGGTTGCATTTATGAATGGTTGGAAAGAAGTGAAAATTGTCCAGTATGTGGCAAGGTACGTTTCATTTGTTTTTTTTTTTTGGAAAGTCTCAATCTCCAAATATATCAAGCCAATAACCTCTGTGTGATGATATGATAAAATTGTCCAGTATGTGGCAAGGTAGGCTTCATTTGTTTTGGGAAAGTGTCAATGTCAAGCCACTAACCTCTGTGACGCTATTATCTAGGCCTCATCCTGTTTTTTTTTAGTAGTATGTTTTGGACAAAGTTCGAACTAGGAGCTGCATTTGCCTAGTTTTATCCCATGGTCTCGAATTCTAATCATGTAAAGTTTGAGTTGCCAGTTATTCCATTGAAGTGGGAATGTTAAACATATAATACTAATAAGGTACCTTTTTTCTCGAATTTTAGGAGATGGAGTTTTGTGAAAGCCCTTGAGCTGGTGCGCATCTGATAGCAAATTAATGAGGCAAGAGCTGGCTGGATATGTGAATAGAAGTTTTCTGTTTTTAACTGTCATTCTAGAGAAGTGACTGTTCCCTGTATTTTCATTGTTGTACCTTGTAATTGTCTACCATACTGGGTCAAATGCTTGTTGCCTTTTTTATTATTATTTTTTCATTGGAAAACTACTGATCAATGTAAAGATATATCTACTGATTGTAATCACTGTTGTCAAGCATTCTTGTTAATGATGCATGCTGATCAATATCAGTTGCAATTTTAGCTTTTTTAAAAAAAAAAAAAAACTTTTGGAGGTCTTTTAGTTAATATATATTTGTCTGGTTTTCTGAAGCTGATGACCTGATTTGCAACAAAATGTACATTTTGGAATTGTCGACATGACAAATTGTGGAGCTCGTTATCATAAAATTATTCTAATGATGTATTGTGAAGTGATTAGCAACATAAGTTCATCATGCTGCTCAATATCAGAGATTCTAAGGTTACATTTTTGCCAGTCGAGTATTGTGGGGCTTTTGTGCTCTCTGAGCTAGACATATTCTGTTCCTTGTCACGGTATGATTCCATGGTCATTTCTCATTCCCTTTATGCTTACTGTCGAAAAATATTACAGATTTCTGTCTTTGAGATGTAGTTGATTTAAATCTATAATAGATTGTGACTTTTGACTCCCAGTTATTCTGTTAACTTTTCCTTGGTTGTGATGACAGGAATCATCGATCATATTGCTGATTTAATTTCCTTAATGCGGTTGTTGCTTCCTTGTAATTAGAAAATGGCCATGGTATGAAAATGAGACATTTGTTGATGTGTAACTTTTTCGCACTTCGATGACATTTCAGGAAGCCAGAGACCATATTTTTGGTGTATCTGCTAGCCTTGGGAGCTCATGTTGCGAATATCAATACGTAAAGAAGCGTAAAATGACTAGCCTAGAATGATTACGATGCGTTTCTTCTACACCTTTATTCCCTATTTTTGTGCTCCACACTTGATCAAAGTAGGTCAATTTTATGTGCTCTGTACTGGCATAGAATTTGTGTTAACGTGGCTCAATTAGTCAATCATATGGGATTTTTTGAATTCAATTGGATAGGTACAGGGGTCTCCTATTTAATGAGAAATGGGTCCATGTCGTTGAGAGTTGAAACTGCTGAGATGGGAATTAAATTTGAGGGAGAAGTGCGAGATCTATCATGTGCCTTTGTTGCTTGCTGTGAGCATGGGTGAAAAGGGGAAGCAGAAGGTTATGATACAATGTTCAGGCAGTGGCAGACGCAGTCTTAAAGGTTAACAGGTGGATCCAACCAGGCAGATATTAAGAAGGATTGGCCCCTCTTTCCAATCAATTTCATGGTGGATTCAAGCGCGTTGCTGATTTCCACAGGGTCCAGATCAACAAATTTTCAGTTATCTAGTGATTTTACCCTATATTTAGGATGTAATGCTTACAACTAGTTCGAAGATAATGATAATAAATAGCAGCATAAAATGGTTGTCAGGAATTTACCCAAAAGAACTAATGGTTTAAATCATGTTTCACACAGTTCTAATGATGGAGATGTAAAGAGTTTTATATAATTAGAAAAACATCTTACTCCTGAGAGTAAGAGTGATTACAAATAAGGAAATGGCTCTTTGCCATTCAATATTTCAAGGGGTGGTGTGTTTACTTGCTGCAACTTGTTCCCCTGTTTCAAACTTTTGTTCTGCCCTGTACTTGTATCTGTACGCCGAATATAGGAAAATGCAGAAATTTATTATGCTGAGAACTGTAAGCAGCCAGTAGAAATAATCAAATTTACCAGTGTTTATATTCTGCGACAACCATGATGGCTGCCTTTTGCCTGGGTTTCCTGTTACTGATTTGATGATGCTGTTCAAGATACTTGCTGCAAAGCAGCCTAAACCTCCAGCCACCGCAGCGAATGCAGATCCTATGCTTTTCATTGCATCAGGAGCTTCCTCATAGAGGAATTCCAGTAGTCCTACAACGCAAAACACCTCAGCTATTCCAATCAGGCAGTACTGGATCAACAACCAAAACGCGCTTAGGTCAGGCATGGGTGTTAAGAAACTAACTTCGTAGCCATTTTTTATGGCATAGTTTCTCCTATACCTCTCAAAAATCCCAGCACACGCCACAGATACAATTGAAACTGCCAGACCAATGCCTATCCTTTGAAGCTGAGAAGCACCATGAGGATGACCAGTAATGCGTCGGGATATTGGAACAAATATTGAATAATAGAGAGATAATATAAGGAAAATGCTGAGGCCAGGAAACACAGGCATGCATGTTACAGGAAGTTTGAGACGACCCATATGCGTGTCCATTGTATACGCCTGCTGTACTGACAGGGTGATATACTCTGTTAGAACTAAACTCAGCATTATCGTGCAGGCTGTAACTGGAATAAGTTTTATTAGAATCTTGACTTCTTCTACTTGAGTGACGGTGCAGAGCAGCCAAGGACTTGGATTCATACCGTCTTCTTTCAGTTGCAGAGCTGCCTTGTCTAAACATCTGCAGGACGCAAGGCAGAAATTATGCAAGCAAAACAACCAACAAGAAAGTATGAGTTAAGCTCAATAAGGACACAATAGGTTCCGCCAAGAAACATCCAACAACCATATGCATCTATCCAAGAAACAATATTAGAATGCAAAGAAGGAGGGATTATACCTGAAATCGTCAGTATGAGCTATCTTTCCGCTACCCCTTATAGCCGAACGTTTTCCAGGAAGCTCATAAAGCCCTATCATTTCACTGCTCGAGAAACTGGCATTTCTCTTCCGGAAGGCAGCTACCAGAACTTGAGCAACTCTTGTGAGGGGGCTGCCTCCGGGCAATCTATGCCTGTATAAGGGAGTTCCTAAAAAGAATAGTGTGTTTGATACGCCCATAGCTATGGCCAATGAACCGAAAGCAGATCCCCATCCATGTTCTATTTGAATGTAGACTACCAAAGTGAAGGCAATTATTGCCCCAAAGGTTACAAAAAGATAGAAGAAGTTGAAAAACCTATCAAGGTGAGACTTGTAATGCGGACTCCTTTCATCAAACTGATCAGCCCCAAAAGAAGAAACACATGGCCTTATGCCTGCAGCTCCAAATCCAGTCACATAGAGAACTGTATAGAGATAAATCATTTGCCATGGTTTTGCGGGCTCGCAATTACCCAAAAGCAAGGATAACTGGTCACACTCCTGGTTTGGGGTGAAAATGCTTATTGATGCACATAAAGTAATACCAGTCAAACCCTGCAGAAAACAAGACGAAAGTTTTGATCATTATCATTACAACTTCAACAACTTTAAACAGAGAAATGATTGAAGAAGAAATGAGTCTTCATATTTAGAACTCACCGCAAGGTAGATTGTTGTGAATATAGCAATCGTCCAGTAGCGACCAAGGTATGCATCTGCAAGAAACCCTCCAATGACAGAGGATGCTTGTGATATCCCTAGGAAATTGTTAACTGCGTTTGATGAACTGGAGAAGGGCCTATGCATGACATAGAACATAAAGGCCACCATATTAACTGAAAGGCCAAAATAAGCCATCCTCTCTGCCATTTCATTCCCTGCGCAAACAAAAGTTTCAAGCTTTCAGGTAGATCCCAAAATAGTAAGAGCAGACAACCAGAACTCAAGTTAAATCGTTATATGCTGTGTTCATTCTTAATCCTTCTCATAATTGGAGTTTTAAAGTGGGACAAGAATATAACAAGTATAACAGGCCTAATTCTCATGGATCAGTCAAAACAGAAACTCATGGCGTAAATTAACACAAGACTCGGATACCAAAAATGAAGAAGGAAGCAGTCCAGCCGCCCGTCTTTGAGAGATCACCAATAGGTTTCCCGCGGATATTTACCGGGGTAGTTCCTCCAGTATAACCACGCCCGAAAGCCATACGCCTATTATCAGACTCGATGAAGTAGATTCCAAGCTTCTTGGACCGAGTTGAGTCAGAATTTCCATCAAATTTAGCAGGTGTCTCTGGCAGACCTTCAGGCGACTTGATTTCACTAGTACCCATTCTCTCCCTGGAAATGCTTTTGCTATTTCAGAAATGAGGCAACTAGATTCTCAAATACTCGGCCTGAGACGTTACCTGAAGAACAAGCAAGGCAAAGAGCACTTCAACTAAAATAGTTAAACCATAATCCGAAAATTTCCAATTCCAAGAAAAGTCTCGGAAGGCCTGAAGCGCCAAAAAAAAAGAGAAAGCAAGAAAGAAGTAGAAGAACAAACAACAACTCCAAAATTATGCAAGAAAACAAAGAAAATCCTCAAATGAAAGAGGGTTCGTAAGGAAAAGAACGAGGAGTAAATTGGGTGATACAAGATGCATCCTGTGTGGACAAAATCATTGGTTTCACAGGGATTTCAAAGCTAGCCTTGAGAAAACTGTCCCAAAAAAAAAAGTTTTGCACAATATTATATCCACTTAAGTTCGATTTGATATTATAGATGCGTGTGTGTGTGATAGAGAATACAAGATGCATGAAGTATCAATTCGAATGCATGATCTATATATCCCATAATTTTCGGAGATCAATTATGAGTTACTTTATTAGATGAAGTATGAATACATGGCAAAGAGAAGAGGCAGCACTGCAGACATTAATTAGAAGAGGGTGACATATATAGCGCTAATTGTTGTCGGGATGCAGCAAGTGGTGATATATATAATTAGTCTCAGCGTTCACATAGGTATACATGCAAGCAGAGTAGTAGTAGAAGTCGAAGATACATAGTTGAAAGCTAGGAGGAGGAGGAGCAGCAAGAAGTGAAAATAGGTGGTGGGCGTAAATGGGAACAGTTAGTAGGATTAAAGAAGGTCCAACCAATTCCATTAGAAGCAATAAATGTAGGAATAGATAGATATTTGTATGCATACATCAATGAAGTCCCATATATAAGCAAAGCACATTTAAAGTAGAAATCAGTGCGTGGTTGCATAACATAATGATAAAATACAAAGCCAAGCCTTCCTTCCCTCCTGTTGATGTTGGCTCATTAATTAATTACGTCACATTTGCCTTGCTTGCTTGCTTGCATCCATCTACTTCAGGATTCAGCAGCTTGACAGTAACTACACTAATAACAAATAACGCGTTTCCATTTGGATTATTTAGTTTTGTTTCTTTGTAAAAAGCCCATTGGGCCAAGATTGAGCGAATGTATGGCAACAGAATAGTGTCCTCATCAAACCAAATCATAATCTGATATTATGCTGCAGCTATGTAATGTAGTATGTACTCAGAAACCATGAGATGTTTGAATTAATGAATTCAATCTTTCATTAAAAATAAAAAAGGAAAAATGCAATGTATTATGTAGCACAGGCACAGCAATAGCAATAGCAATAGCATTGTTAATGTTGATGTTGAATGCCACATGGGCAGGGCCAGGAACCGCACAGACTCTACTGTTTCCGTTAACGATTGTTTTCGTTATATTCAGAGCACAACACAACACAGCTTTCCTTCTTTATCGTTTATCAATTAATTAAAGCTGGAGCTGCACCCATTTATAGGTCATCTCACTATTTTTTACCATATACATGTGGACCACCTCCTTTAAAAAAGCACAGAGAACGATATTTGAACTCTACTCTCCACAACAGAATATTCGTACCTTTTACCACTTAAACTATTCATACATTTTACCACTTAAACTATTCGTGAAGATCCATTTTCATCATTTTCTTCAAATTTATTTTTGAGTATGTTTATATACATAGAATATAATAGAAAAATGTTTAAAATCCTCTTTTTATTTAAATTATTTCATTTATTTACACTCACTAATTGTTTTTTATATTTACCGTAAAATAATAACTCTATATATAAATACTCCAAATTTCTACCAATGTATTAATTTAATATTAACATTTTTTATTTTATTTTTCCAACAAGATTTTATTTTATTTATATGAATTTTGTTTTTTTTTTAACAACGATTTTTAATGGGGAATTTTGGGGAAGGGGTGGGGAGTGGGGTTCGCACCATCACTCCCCATGGGGATTTCCAACGATTTATATGAATTTTTCTTCATTCATCAAGATTCAAGACTACTACAGACCATGTTCATGGCCAATACACCAATAATACGTCGACACGTAGGGTCATGTGTAAATTTTACAAAGGAAAAATAAAAAATTCTAAGCACGTACTACGGTACGGTTCGCGCAAAGGGTTTTAGCGTTTAGGTTAGAATTGGCAGCAGCAGCTGCTTTTGCTTCTGTTTCTGCAGTGCAGGTATTATACATGCACTTCTAATTCTTTCTTCCTTATCTCAATCTTTTCTTCTTCTGAAGATGTTTTCTTTTTCTTTCTGTTTTTAAAATTCGCTTTTATTTCCGAGAGGTAAAGGAAAAGAGAACATATGCGAAACTTGTGAGTGCAAGGTGTTCGACGAAATTCCTCTTATTTATTTATTTATTTGTTTGCTGCAGTTGTTATTTGAGCTATGGATGGTGCTGAGGAGGAGGGCTACAGGCCTGAAGCTGGATTTGAAGAGGACTCCAGGGAACCCCTTTTTGATCTTTCTTTGTCGGATTCCACCGCTGAGCTTTGGCTCATTCAATGGCCTCATAACGAAGTCAGCCCTCCTTCTGCTGCTTTTAATTATTACTGTTATAAACATTCACTTTGTTTTTGTATGTTGCTATTACTGATTGATTTCATTTTGAATTTGATTCGAAGTTGATTGGTTGCTCTTTTTCATTTTCTGTTTATGTCAGCTTCCTGATTTCCACGGGAAAGAATTATCCTTAAATCTTCATACCGATGGATGCTTGGCCACTTTTGAGGGCTCATCAGGTCACTTTGGCTTTCTTTTTACATTTTCTTCCTTCAAAATTGTTTGTTTCTATTGCTTGTGGACAACTCTGTGATTTATGTTATGTTAAATTGTTAAATGCTCCAGGCAAAGTATATGATATGGTTAGTTGTGCTGCTCAAGAGCCAGCGGCAACAGTTTTCCTATCCTCTGCTTCAGAAACTAAAATTGGTAATCCCATCTTTCTTCTTTGTTTTCATTCCTCGTATTTTTTCCTTTGGGGGCTTTGCGTGATCTTTGGAATTGCTTCTTTGTCCATTTACATCTTCACAGTGCAGTTGTTTTCTCTTCTTTGTAGAGCTTATGCCTCTGATTTTTGACACACATATAATTCTTATAGATATCTATGGCAAAATTTTTGTCCCTAGTATGTGTCACTTGAAAGTGTGAGTGTTACTTGTATGGTTGTACCTTGTTTGAGGATTTAATTGCTATTAGACACACAGCATGTTTATATTGCTTGCAGAATGGATATAACTATGGAGCATAGACAGCTGAATGATGTTAGTTGGATTTATAACCAAATGTCTTCAGGATCAAGACTTGGTCAATCATCCATGGAGTAAAGATTCTCATTGGTGTTTTTGTATATCAATTGAATTGTATAATCTAATCTTCCTGGAATGATGCTGAAAGTTACTAGCATCATATGAAATTCAACACAACCATTTTATTAGCTTTTTGGAGGTTAAGGTGATCTTTGGAAAACCTAATTCAAAATATGATATTACTGGATGCCTCAGATTGGAAGTGTCAGTCAGCTGATGTCATGTAAATTGCATCTAATATGATCATTTTGAGGATGCATTATCATTCTTAATCTATGTTGGTTTTGCTGTTACAGCAAAAAGTGTGAATCCTGTTACATTGTGTATTTGTGTGCCTCCTTTAACATGGTTGCCTGCATCTGCATTTACAGTAGGGAATATTTCACGGCGAGTTTCTCTTGTCCATTTCCCTGAGCCTAAAGAACTTGAGAAACAAGAAGCTGAAAAGAAAGCAAAACGACTGAATCAGATGCCTGGTAGCTCTTCCCGTGCAACTACATCCCAGGGCACTAGCCTCAGAAACTCGTATTCATCAAGGGGACTTGCAGCCTCAACACATAGTAGCAGACACAAGAGTTCTTTGTCTGAAGCCGGGGAGCATTCAAGTGCAAAAAGAAGAAGACATAGGCATGAAAGGACCGCATCAACAGATCGGTCTACTCTAGATTCAGGACGGGGTCAAAGCGGACGTGCCATTTCAGGGTCATGATGGCATTCACACCGCGGAGGGAGAGTGGTGGAGGAAACCAAAAAATGAGGAGTAAGTGTTCCCTCCTTGCTTTGGCTCCTTCGCCAGAAATCTATCATACTGATTTCCTTTGCGGATACGGAATGATAAAAGATGAAGAAATTGTATTCCTTGTGGTGTTCTTTCATTGAAAAGAATGGCCGGCTGGTCATGAATTAGGGAGGATTTGTGTTGAGGATGTTGCATTGTCCGTAGGATGTTTTATTCTGAATGATGAGTTAGAATGCGCTTGGCATGAAGTTCAAAGTTGATTCTTATTCTTGTGTTGTTGATTTTCTCTTAAATTGTTGGTTACTATAGTTTGATCTAAAAGGAGCCCTGATTCAGGGAAGAGTCGTACAACATACTAAGCACTTTGGTGCGCAGAGAGTTTAAGAAGGATGGTGTGAATTTGCGCATTGATTAATTAATATATATGAATTGCAAAGGAAGAGTTATGATTGCTGCATCTAATGTATAAACGCACCCCAACATTGAACAAAAAGAAATAAATGTTTATGGACTTAAAATTTGAATATGTAAAGACGAGACAAACATGAACTGCAAATTTGAATGCGAAGAAAGAAAGATTATATGCTTTTGGTGGTTGGCAATAGAAAAATAGCTTAATTATTATGCTTGTGATGTTCTTTGTCAAAAAAAATTTAATTGTGAGAAGAAAACCATCTGGAAGAATGCGAAGCCCACTGTTTGTTTGTTGGAGTATGGTGCAACAGACAGACAAAGCATGTATTGTAGTTTGTATATGGATGGATCCAGATCCAGTTGAGTTGAGATTTATTTTACATATCGCCTTCACGTGCCTTCTCTCGTCCCAAGTCCTTTCAATCTCATCTCAACGCTACACACACCACACCAACACCATACCATTTACCATAGTTAAGCTCATTTTAACAGCTACGCCTTTTTCTTTTTTTGGTCCTTTTTAAACAGCTAAGCTTATGTGGTCCCTTTTGAAAACGACACACACTAACACACTGCCCATTCATCTACTATAATTAACCTTTAATTACGCTCCTAATCCCCCTCTAAGATACTAGTACTGCTAGTAGTGGTGAAGTACAGAGAGGAGAGCCGTCATTGTTGGTTTGCTGCTGCTCACTCCACCACACCGTATCCCATCGTGTCTCTGCCTATTCCACTTCCAGTTCAGTTCAGTTTCAGTTCAATTCAAATCAGGTAAATGTTCCTCGATTTCTCCAGGTGGTGAACCATCTCCAATTTTGTTTTTTTACCAAAATGTGCCTCCATTTCTTTCTGATCTGGTTTTTAAATTTCAAATCTTTTATTTTCCACGCAGTTATCTTTCTTCTTTGTTATTATTATTAATTATTTAATAATTATTTAATGCTTAAATATTTGTTGATTCGAATTCATGTTGATTCTTCTTTTTGTCTTAATTCAGTCAATTCCACTTGTAAATCAATCAATCCAATCAGCAGCAATCCATGGATTCGGATAACAAGCTACTCAATACGGGTCTGCTCATCGCTGCCACTCTCCTCATCGCCAAGCTTATCTCCCTCCTTATATTGTCTGGATCTACAAAACGTCTTCCTCCGGTTGTCCCCGGTTGGCCGCTCTTTGGCGTCCTGTTCCGCTTCTTGAAAGGACCCATTCTTTTGCTTCGAGATGAGTACCCAAAGCTTGGAAGCGTCTTCACAGTAAATCTCGCTCAAAAAAAGATCACTTTTCTCATTGGCCCTGAAGTCTCCGCTCACTTCTTCAAGGCTCCCGAGGCAGACCTCAGCCAGCAGGAAGTCTATCAGTTCAACGTTCCTACTTTTGGACCTGGTGTTGTCTTTGGTGTTGACTATTCTATTCGCCAGGAGCAATTCCGCTTCTTTACCGAGGCTCTTAGAGTTAATAAACTTAAGGGCTATGTGGATCAGATGGTTATGGAAGCCGAGGTTAGTACTTTAAACATTGTTACCTTCCCGGTTTATTGGGTGCATTGCTCTGTTTCTGTTTGGCTCCCTATATCTTTTTTTTTTTTTTTAACTATTTGCGTATATATACTCGATGGAAGTTGGTATCTGTCATAATTCCATTCTGTATCATTAAATGCAACCAAAGAAAGGGGTGCGGCGATAAATGCAAAATATCCATTTTCCTCAACTGGTGGGTAGGAAGGTAGTTTCTATTAGTAAATTCTGTACTTGAGGAACCATATATACAGGAGTTTGATCACCAGCTAAAGTGGAGGGCAGTTATATTCACCAGCAACGTTTCCAAGGTTGTATTTTTGGTGGGGATACAGATGTGAAATAAGATTTATTTTCATTCAAGTCCTCTGCATTTTATCAGCATATTTTCTATACACTGGCTTTGTTCAGCTTGGTTTTTATGTTGATAATTTGGTTGTAAGTAAGTTTCCACATGAACCTATGTATGGTATAGAAATTCCATGTTCTAATTTTTGCATTTCCATTTTGGAACTATATAGGATTACTTCTCAAAGTGGGGAGACAGTGGTGAAGTGGACTTAAAGTATGAGCTTGAGCATCTGATCATATTGACAGCCAGTAGATGTCTGCTGGGACGAGAAGTTCGTGATAAGCTTTTTGATGATGTTTCTGCTCTGTTCCATGATTTGGACAATGGAATGCTCCCTATCAGTGTTTTATTCCCATACCTCCCCATTCCAGCTCACCGTCGCCGTGACAGGGCTCGCAAGAAGCTTTCAGAAATCTTTGCAAATATCATAGCTTCCCGTAAACTTGCTGGCAAAACAGAGAATGACATGTTGCAGTGCTTTATTGACTCAAAGTATAAAGATGGTCGCCCGACAACTGAATCTGAGGTTACAGGTCTGCTCATTGCTGCTCTCTTTGCTGGTCAGCACACAAGTTCCATCACCTCTGCATGGACTGGGGCCTATCTTCTCCGTTACAAAGAGTATTTATCTGCTGTTTTGGAGGAACAGAAAACCTTGATGAGAAAACATGGAAACAAGGTTGATCATGATATTTTGTCTGAGATGGATGTCCTGTATCGGTGCATTAAGGAAGCCCTGAGACTCCATCCTCCCCTGATAATGCTGTTACGCAGCTCTCACAGTGATTTTAGCGTGACAACACGAGATGGGAAGGAATATGACATCCCAAAGGGCCACATAGTTGCAACATCACCAGCATTTGCAAACAGGCTAGCTCATATCTATAAGGAACCAGACAGTTATGATCCTAACAGATTTGCTGCTGGAAGAGAAGAAGATAAGGTGGCAGGAGCATTTTCATATGTCTCTTTTGGTGGTGGCAGGCACGGCTGCCTTGGTGAACCTTTTGCGTATTTGCAGATAAAGGCTATATGGAGTCATTTGCTGAGGAATTTTGAGTTTGAGCTGATATCTCCTTTTCCTGAGATTGACTGGAATGCAATGGTGGTTGGTGTAAAAGGAAAGGTGATGGTGCGCTACAAGCGCAGGGAGCTTTCAGTAAACTAGTGAGAAAAACGTTGTGGATCTTTAAAGCATTATGTGAGGACAACGTTGTTAAGGCATTATATGCTCTCTGTGACTTTTTTGTGTTTTGTTTTATTTATGTTTCTAGGAGGCTTTTTTTTTGCCTTCCATAACTGGTTGTCGTTTTCTAGTTTTCAGAGCTTTGTGTTAATTAAAGTAGCTTGTGACACTTGGGTTCTGCTTGAATTGTGATGGTGGAATCCATTCTAGACTATTTGCAGTTTAATTAAGTCAAAATTTTGGGTAGACTTGAAGAAAGTAAAGCTGGAAATTGGAGCAACTGCATTGTAGTATGGAATCTTTGGATACCTCTTGGCTTTTGATAGCCTTTAGTTCCTCCAATGTGTGACATCCCTCTACTTATTGGTTTGGGTTCGTTTAAGGGAATAATTTGATGTGGCTGGTAGAAGAAATTACATTGACAGCGAATAAGTCATTTCATAATTCATACAGCCAACAAACAAACCCAAACAAAAAATCTTACGATTTTAATCTAGTTTCTCTTCACAATATCATGTTTTGCTTTGTTCTGTAACAATGACAATGGAACAGCCATGCTTAGAATTACGTCAGGAATTTAAGGAAGGCTCCTAAGTTTGTAATAGCCTTCAAAGAGAAAATAGAGTACGATTATCTGATGCATTGAGAGAACAAGAGGACCAACAATTTCAGTTGCTAGTAAGCAATATTTAATGTCCTTGAACCTTGAATTCATCAGTAATTTCTACATATTTGGATCTAAGTATTAAACCCCGAGAAAGAGCAAACTTTTTAATAATAAAAAGAGCCGATGCCAGCTTCTTAAACTAAACTCTGCTAGTCCCCTAAGTGGTGGTGTTTCATGACATGAATCCTTTTTAACTGACTACACTCACCTGGATTGAACAGAGAAAATCATTACATACAGGAATTACAAACCTCTACTGAAATGAAAGAAATTATTAATGGAATAAGAGCCAACCTAAATTTTGGAAGTCCTAGGGGAGTATCTTGACATAGATGATTGATCATTTGAACTCAGTGTGGTAGACCTTGAGGAGCTCGATATCAAATAGTAAAGTTTTGTCTATCAGCCCCTGGTTCCTCAGCACAAAATCCAAGGCTCTTTGACCCTGCCAAAACCAAAAGTATTTCTCCTTCTAAAATAGACATAATAATACAGTGGAGACACAATATCAGCAAAAACAAACTTAGATATTACCGAAAATGTAGTCGGTCTTGGGCCACTCCTGTTGAAGTCATTCTCAGGATATCCCAATTCTGGAGGAACAATTATCCTGCATCACTGTGAAGTATATGTGAAATTTGAGCACATTATGCGTGCAAGTTAACAAAAGAGAAAATTAAATAAAAAATAAAAAGATCAGATGACCCAAATTTTAGTTGTATACTGCTGCAGGCAGGAAAATTCATGATGACAGTTGTAATGTTTGAAAAAACGAGATGCAGCACCTTCTAACTCCACCCAAAGCCATGCCTGAAACAGCTTCCTCAAAAGCTGGTATTACCTGAAAATTCAAGAGACAGGAAGCCTTGTTACGTCTTCCTATGAGTATAGCATTAAGAAAGCAAGGGAACCGTGTAATGGAGTTCACATTATCAAATATCAGTATCAATCATACAGCAAAATTCATATCCATGCATTTCCACTGCACTAATGGAAAATAAATGCACCTTCTGATATAAGCACAACTCTAAAGGAACAAAATACTAAGTAGAAACACTTCAAATGTGAGATCATACAGACTAATATAAGTGCGAACCAAGATAGAAGTTCCTAAGAACAAAGTCTTACAAACAGGAAATAAAATCTCACCTCTCCTGATCCTAGTTTGAATTTGAAGAAGTCCTTGTCATTACCCTGCATATTGGGAATTGATGGATCACTGTCAAGCTATCTAAGCACCTCAACTCCAGAAAGCAATGAGAAGCATTTGATACCTCAAAGGATCCACCCTTTGTCTTGTTTCTAGCTTCAAATATGCGGCCGTAGTATCCTATGGTGTAACCATCCCAATCAACCTGAAAGAAACTCACAGTTCATAAATAACTTCAACTATGCAAAATTAGAGGGTAAAACAAATAAAGAGAAAGAAAGCTGCAAAGTTATTGTTGAAGAATTTGTGGTCATAATAGAAACTTATAACAAGATGCAGTTATCTGAACTTTGAAGATTTGAACTCAATAATTCAATCGTATTTCAGAGCTTGTCAATGTTGAGGGTTGTTCAACACAGCAGATGGTTCTATTTTGTTTGTTAATTTCAATCTGAACTTTGAGCCATATTAAATAGAATCCTTCGATCTGATAGTTTTATTTGAACATTGAAGAATGAAATTTCCACAGAAGAAAAGAAAAGAAAAGGCAATTAAATATGGCTGGGAAAGAATAGGCAGAAAAGTAAAGAGATGCTTTTAAATAAGAAAAAGAAAGAAAAAGAGGAGTCCTTTACCACAACTGTGTCTCCCACTTCAGGCTTGGGGCCGTCTCCTGGTCTCAGGTCCTGCATTCTTAATTAATTATGAATCCAAACATGAATACACACTAAGCTTCTACATGTAGAGCATGCAAGTAAAAAAAAGAAAGAAAGAAAGAAATATGAAGAAAGCATGCAAGGATATTGTTAATAGAGTAGTATTGAAGAGGGGAATTACCTTATACTGAAGACCAGATTGGGTTTCAATGTAGTCTGGATACCGCATCTTTGACTTGCCATAGTCCTTCCCTCGGATTGCTGGCACTGCATTTTACACAAAAAATATGGACAAAGAGATCTGAGTGAGCTGTTCATTATATAGTAAACTTAGAAAAGAACAAGAGATAACATAAAACAATAATTAATTAATGTATTTACTGTCAGCAAATTCAGATGCGGCAGCTACTCCATCATTTGAAGCATTATTATTCCATGACAGCATCAGAGGTCCCAAGGATAACATTACCACTTCTCTTCTCCCGGGGTCTCTCGTTTGAACTAGCAACCCCAACAAACAAAAATATTTAAATTTGATGGACTGGCATCTAACTAGAAAAAAGAGAACTAAAAGTGAAAAAAAGTGAAATTTGTAAAACCGGATAAATTGGAATGGTGGGAGGAGGAATCATGGGGCTGATGAAGAGATTGAGGAGGAGCGATTGCGATAGCTCGGTTGCGCCATTTCTGAAACAACCTCCAATTATTCGTGTGAGGTTCGTTTGTTGAAGAAATTAAAAAGAAATCGGAGAAGTGAGAAGAATTTACGCACTCTTGTTGAAGCTTTCCCGGCAGATAACGTAAAGGATTGCAGTGATATACCAATTGCAGATATGGAAGCAGCAGCAGCACCCATTATTTCTTAGCTTCACCTCTCTTCTCTTCCTGTAAACGAGAGAGAGGACGCGGGAAGATAACGGCCTCACCTTTCCCAATCATTCGGCTTCCCTGTATGGCCCTACTTTCTTTTTTATGTATTTTGGTTAATATACTATTTTATTTTTGAAATTTTTAAAAATATATATTTATTTTTTATATTTGTAAATTTGTATACTATTTTATCCCTCGTAGAGAACTAATAAGTGTTAACTGTTGTAAATGTTAAAGACGAATAAATATTTTTTTTAAATATCAGAAATAAAATAATATATTAGACCAAAATATTCTGATATTTTTTCTACATCCTATCCTGTAAAATTTTTAAAAAAATATCATTGCTTTTCTGTAATTTTTGATACCTGACAATTTATATATATATATATATTATACATAAAAATTATTTATATTTATATATCAATAAAATTAAATTAAAAAAAATACTAGTCGAATTTTTTTTTAATCCTAGTAGAAATTTTTTGTTCTGTGATGTTTTGTCAAATTGTTGTAATTAGACGAAGACACCACACCCCTTAACTGCTCGATTGAATGATGTATTGTTGATTGATTAGGAATGGCATGGCATATTGGCATCCAAAGTGATGTTCATTTTGAAGCCGGAGCTTATCGGTCCAAAGAAAAATAGCATTCTGATTTTTTCGCATAAAGAGACAAAAGCAACTGCAAATACAATCAATCGTTCATATTACCACAAAGCTTATGATACATAATTTGTTCTTTGCATAACACACCCACCAACCGTTCGAGCCCCTCATACAGGATTTGCATCCCCCTTTTATTGTCATCGCAACACTAATTAAATTGAAATTTGAAAAAAACGATACACGCGTCTTAAAGGCTAACAAATTTCAAAGAGTTTGCCTTCTCTTGCAGGGTGTCCAGCAAACTGTCGAAGCTCTTCTTGAATGAATCAACTCCTTCAACTTCAAGCTGATTTCCTACATAACCCCAATCAATTCCCAACTTCTCAAGGGCACTGTAAATTCCTTCAGCCTCAGATACATTCGAATCAATTGTCCTAGCAACACTTCCATGATCAATAAATGCTTGGAGAGCTTGGTCAGGCATTGTTGAAACCTGCATAAGGTGCAAGTACATAGACAAAGTCAGCCGATTGCGACTCGCAATTCAAAACCACAAGAAGCAAAATAGCTCACCGTGTCAGGTCCGACGAGAGGAGCAACATATAAAGTGTCCGGGTAGGCAGGGTTCTTAACACTGGTTGAAGCCCACAGCAGCCTCTGCTTCTTGGCGCCTTTTTTCACTAAAGCCTCCCATCTTGGACCAGAGAATTTCTTCTGGTACAGCTGGAATGCAAGTGCTGCTTGAGCAACTGCAGCCTAAAACAAACAACATAGACAAAAATTTATGTTTATGCTACTACATTTTCATACCAAATTGAAGGATAAAAATATTGCAATTCAGTTACCTTCCCTCGAAGATCAAGGGCATCAGGGGTCCCAATCTTTTCTAGCATTTTGTCAATCAGAGTATCCACCCTGCTAACGAAGAAAGAAGCAACACTAGTTACTCTGGAGAGGTCACTCAGGCCAGAAGCCTCGAGGCCATCCAAGTAGGCATCAATGACTGCTTCATATCTAGAAAGAGAGAATATAAGCTGCGCATGCAAACAAATGAGAACTGAATGTCAGAATGTTACTAAATAGGAGTTATGATTTACGAAGAGAAAATAGAGTGCACCAAAGTTCAAGATTGGTATTTGGAACAATGTCTCGGACAGGCAGCACTTTATGATTCTTGTACAAGTTGATTCTTGTAATAGGCATTATAGACAATGACCAATCCAATAGAGGGTGCATGGAATGAACTTACAGTCACGTTGACGCTAATGCCATTTGCAATAACATCCTTGATTGAGGGAATGCATGGAGCGGTGGCAGGAATCTTAATGTACACATTGGGGCGATCAACCACCTTATGGAGCCATTTTGCAGCCTCAACTGTGCCTTTAGTATCATCAGCTAGTCCGGGAGACACTTCAACTGAAACATAACCATCACCACCATCTGTTTGGTCATAGATAGGCTCAAATAGTTTGCATGCATCTTGAATGTCCTTCACCACAAGTTCCCAGTATGCGGTTTCGATGTCTTTTCCCGACTGAACAAGTTCTCTGAACTGATCATTGTATGCATTTGAGGATGATATTGCTTTCTGGAAAATCTGCAACCAAGTAAATGAAAAAGTTGATCACAAGCCAACAGGTGAAGAAAATAAAAGGGCAACAGAGACTCTAAGTTCAAGCTGCAACTTTATGATTTATTTCAATCTTTCTAGTTTTTGATTTATTTAGCAAACTTTCTTGAACTTTTTCCTTTGAGAATAATATGTTAGGGGACAAGGGAAATATGAGAAATTACCGCTGGGTTGCTAGTTACACCTCGAACACCACTCTCAATCAAAGGAATGAGATCAGTAACAGGCCGGCAAAGGTTATCATACCACGGACTCTGGCCCTCCTTCTCATAGAGATCGTGAAGAGTTGTTTTCTTTGCAGCACTACCATTTCCACCGGATTGAGAACACCTGACACTGTGAAAGAGATTGCATTAGAATCCATATTGCTGAGCGGTAACATTAATATCATCCATTGAAGGAAAGCTTAGGTTAATGTTAAGCGTCAGGTGTTATGAAGTGTAAAATATCACAAAACAGGCACCGGCAGTTTGTAGTGGTTTATTTTGCAGAAATGACTAATTAACAATCAACAAGAAGAGAATAAAATAAGCAAAGCGAAAAAGGCGTGAATCTAACCAGATTTACAGGATCAGAACAACGTTAACTAAACTAAACTAAATCAAAACTTTTTTGTAAAGTGAAATTGTTTTTTTTTTAAAAGAAAAATGTCACAACAAGAGAGCCCAGATGATCTTTACATATATTAAAAAAAAAAAACAGAGAGAGAGAGACGGAGAAATATAATGAAGATACTCACATGAAAGGGGCCCTGAAAGGTTGGATATTAGGAAGGGATAACTTTGAAGCTGTGGCTCTGGAAAGCAAAGCGGTATCATTATTTCGGAAACTGAGGAAACGCAGAGAAGGAGCGGAAGATGATCTGGAATTGAAAGAAGAAGACGATAAAGAAGAATAAGAAGAAGAAAGCGTTGGATTTGCAAGCTTCGACATGGTAGCCATGGTGCGGCGATCGATCGGAGAACAAGAAAGGTAGAGAGATCGGGATGAAATCAAATAAGAAGAGCAAGTTGGATCGGGGTTGGTGAGGGCTACGCTACGCTACGATACCAACGATGAAAACTGCGGCTTTTAAAAACAAAATTACATAATTTGACTGCCGACTATCGGCTGAGGTTTTGGTAGGTTGCATTTTTTTACTTTTTTTTAACTCACCTACTAATTAACATAAATAAACAAACATACAATTTCATCACATTAATTACTCCTATTTATCTTTTATCGATTTACTTTATAATCAATTGGTGATGATTTAATCCATATTTTATTTAAAAAAAAATTATACATCAATTGATTTTATTTTTTAAAAAACTAATAAAATTTTATGCTTTTATAGTGAAACCCTAAAAAAAATTTATGCTTTTATAGTTAAAAAATCAAAATGTATAATTTGACATTATTAGTTTGATAGTCAAAATATCATGAAACACTTTATTCTTCCCTTTCTAACAAGCATAAAACCAGAACATTTAAGTCGTACCATATTTCATCTCCTGTATTGAAAATTTTTATTGAAAAAATTAAATGAATGTCAGTTATTTTTTATTAAAAGATCAGCAAATGCTGTAGCTCATTCTTTAGTAAGAGCAGCAGTTTTCATGTATGATCTAAGGGAATGGATTGGTTGTAATCCTTCCCTCATTGCTGATGTATTGCAAGCCAATTTGAATTAATGCAATTCCTTTTTCACTTAAAAAAAATTGCACTATATTAAAAATTTTATTTCCGAATTTACTTAGTAATTGTTATCAATGTGAAATAGCTTTATTTTTAATAATTAGAAGGTCAAAAGTGAAAAGAGACCAAATTCTGCTATAGGTAGCTTAACATTTTGGAAAAACGGATTGGGGACCTTCAGGTGCAGCTATACTATAAGGATTGGAATTAGAATGACAAATCTCAATATTCATGGTTATTGAAAGTTTGGAGGAGTAGCAGCACTACTCTCTACTTGTCATTACATTTGGAAACACAGTTGTTTTGCTTGCACCAATTTTTTTAATTATTAAGTATTACAATAAATCCTTCCTCTTCTTTTTATTCAGCCAAGCCAACCCCTTGAGTTCACCCTTTAAAGTTTGGTGAGATGTTTGTTTTATTTTTTTTCTCTTGGAATTAAAGTTTGGTAAGACGTTGAGATAGATGTGTTTTTTACTATGATTTTCACAACAGAACAGTCGTTAGGTGGCAACTCATTGAGGTAATAATAAGGAAGGGGTGTTAGTCTTCCAATAATTCATCCATATTTATTATTGAAAATGGAAAAGATTCACGGGCATCAGAGGAATGGAGGCCTTGATATGATAAAATTACTTTTTTTTTATTAAAAAAACAAAAACAAACCAAAAAGAGGGTCAAAATAATGGGATTTTGGCTTTTTGGGAAAAGTTGCTTATGAGAAATGACCATTGTTGTACCTCAAGGGATGCTCAATTCATTTCTTTGGAGAATTTAATTTCACGACTAAGCCCAACCCCAAGGAGGCCTTTCTGTCCTTTTAGAAAATGGGCCTTTCTTTTATTTATGAAAAAATTATAAATTTGGTGTCTTAATTTTGTAGTTTTCTTATTTGAATGTCTGAATTTTTTTTTTGTAATTAAATATCTGAATTTTAGAAAATATATTAATATAGTGTCTCCAGCTGATTTAATATTCACTGAGTACTCAGTCAAATCAAAGGAGATCCACTTTTATTCTAGTCATTAACCACGTCATTTGTCACGGGTGTTACATTATTTAAAAGATAAAATTACCCTTATTCAGTCACCCTCAATGTCTGCGGGAAAGTTAATGTTAAGGTTATTTTTGTCAATTTATAATATTTAATAAGGTTAATTTTATTCTTTAAATAATACAATATACGCGACACATGATATGACTAATAATTAGAATAAAAGTGAGTCATGTTTGATCTGACTCAGCACCTAGTCAATATTAAATCTGCTGGAAACATTTATTTTTCTAAAATTCAGATACTTTATTGAAAAAAAAAAAAATTCAAACACTCAAATAAAAAAATTATAAAAGTTGAGATGTGAGACTGAATTTGTAATTTTCCCTTTATTTATTTGCAATCCCATCCACATTACTTATCAGTACTTCTATGAAATATCATTCATTTGTCCATGTAGAATTATCACCATTTTTTGTCTCTTTTAACATTTCTTTTATATTCATAAAACTTTTTACCGTATCTCCTAGCATGTTCATGTTTTTTTGTTTTTTCTTTCAGAGTCTGGTCATTCTTTCGAAGTCCCAAAAGTTTTGATCAACCTCCTGCTGGTGCTACCGAGTGGATTGCTTCATTTTAGCTTATGATAGGAGACCACTTCAAAGAAATTACAGAACTCGTGTGTTGAACAAATATTTTACCAGCCCTTCTGGCCCAACATCTAACCCTCGCAGCAGATGTCACTTTTTATTAAGATTTCAATCTATACGTATCGAAATGTGGCGTGTAAGTTTATCATTGCAGCTGAAACTACTAGTTGATTTCCTCGAGCCTAGATGTGAAAGGTAAGAAACAATGAAACTGACACCAAAACCACAACAATTGCTGCCAAATGGGGCAACAGAAGATGTATATCGTGCATCCATCGTGTATTGATATCCTCAGATGTACAAGCACGAAGAATCTACATGAGTACAAGAACAAAATTTACCAAGGCTTCAAGTCCTTTACTGGTCCTGCTGTCCAATTCAAGACCCTTTCATCTGGCTTCATGTAAATGCTTCTATCGTGTGGCAATTTACGAGCCAGACCATTCAATATTTGGTGGAAAGCATCTCCGGATTGTGCAGGTTGTGGGAAGAGCATGGCTCTTTTCATCGAAGGATTTGCAAGAAGCCTCTGCTTCCTTAAAATCACTTGTGTTGGTATAGACGTCAGGATGGTATCCAAGTTGGGGACATCTTCTTCTGCCACAAACACTCCTATTTCCTCCCATGGTATCGCATCAGCAAAGGGTAAAACAATGTCGTCTGCTATGATGACAGGAATGCAGCCAAAAACCACCGCTTCCACTAATCTCGGACTCCACGGGGCCCAGCCAAGAGGGCACAAGCAGAATATAGCTCGCTGCATGTCTTCATAATATGTAGTTGGATGTTCTGTCGAGATGTCAAACAAAGGATTGTTCTTGAAATTCTCCCAGACAGCTGCTCTTGCACCTCTGTGAGTTCCACAGAAATGTTAGAAATTAAATGCGAAGGAATTGAAGAAGCAGGTTAGTTTAGGCCTAATCCGATTCACACTGTTCGAATGAACATACCTCGCGTAGTAACCACCTTCTGGATCATTGTTCACATCATAAAACAATCCACGAAAGTAGACAAAGATGGACCGTGGAGTTTCTGGGGGAATCTGGCGGGCTTGCATCTTTTGAGGGGGAGCATACGGAGGAATTGTAATTGAACCCTCATTCAGGCACACATGATTCCTCTGTCCAAAAGTTTGAACTAAAGTGGCACGCTGGAGTAATGGAAAAATCCCCCGTTCAATTGCTTTCTCTTCCTGCAATGCATTATTTGAGTAGGCACAAATTTTTTAACAATGCAGCTGATTGCCAGAGAAAATTCTGTCGCTACTTGGTGCAATTAAATGATAAAAAAAAATCACATAGCAATTAATTGATTTAAAAGAAGGAAATGTCAGATATGAGAAAAGGCCGTTGCTGCAAGTAATTTTGATCTGATAATTGTGTAATGTGGCATCATGGGATGAAGACACTTACTCCAACTATATATGCATAGGATGATATCATACCTGATAGTGGAAACAGGCTCCAAAGTCATGGGGCACAACAAAGAAGTGATCAGCCCCTTCTGTGCGATTCCAATATGGCCAATTAGTGGAGATAAGCTGTATTGCACTTCTCATCATCCGTGGAGATTTGAAGGGCAAGGGCAAGCCGGTAGGTGTAAGGTCACAAGTGGTATATATTGGGGTATAAAACCAATCTGCTTCATCAGGATTAAAGGTTCGAACAGGACTGGATAAGAGAAACCTGTGCATGAAGATCTCAGCGGCGAACATATGGGTGAGACATCTTGGGTCCTTCTGCAGAAGTTTCTTGTTGTATTTGCTTGGGAGCTCATACACATAAACTTTCAACTTTCCAACTGGATTATCTTCCAACACATCACCAGCACTTCCTGCGTTATTGAAACCGAAAAAGCACCATTGAGTTTCTTGAAATGTATTTGCTATCCACAAGGAGAGAACAAAACAGCTCATACAAGGATATAGATATCAATGGCCCGTGGAGGTCATCCCAGAAACAAAGAGAATGCTAGCTCTTGTACAATTTTTAGAATGCAGATTCATGGTCCATGAATCCTTAAATGCTACAAGAACATTCATGCAACAATGGCCTTCTAAGGAATGTAAAACTATGTACATTACATATGAGATTTAGATACTAGCCTTCACCTCACCTCAAATAGCTGATAATTCTACAGGAAGAGTATTTGATTATGTAGCGAAGAAACCAAATCAAAGTGAGAAAACTTGTAATACAGGTTTAAGGGCATTTAGTTTAATTGCAAGCCAGTTGCACACTACTAGGCATCGGGTGTGATTGCAAAATAAAACTAACTTGGCAACTAATAAGATAATATGAAGCATAATGATCCAAAATTAAGGAAAAACCAGCATTGAACGAAAAGAATAAACCTGAAATTCTCTCTGTGCGTGGTCTGTTATCAGAAAAAAGTGGATCAATGAAGCCAGAAACAAGCAGCAGAATAAAGAAGAAGCTGTTAGTAGATACGCGTACGCTCATCTTGTTTGGCCCCTCAACCCTCGACTGAAAATCGAAATGGGTGGGAAGGATCGGTCCAGAAGAGAAAGAAAATGCATTATTTAAGAAGAGAAGAGTGTGTATTGTATTGTATTTTGGTTGGGATGTCGTAAAAGAAGTAGTTGAGGTTGAGAAGTTAACTTAGAAAGAAGGTAATGGTAATGGGGAGTGAGCAAATTTAAAAAAAATGGAGATTTGAAAAGGAAATCAAACAAACAGAGAAGAAGAATTTGCTTCAAGAAACAGAGAAAGAAGTTGTATTATTTTTTTCATGCAAAAACCAAAAAAAAAAAAAAATGCAGCAGCAGCAAACAATTACAAATTTACAATTACAGAAGGTAAGGAACGTAACTTTGAAATGAAAAATGTGGTAATGGCAATGGTAATGTGGGTTAGTGAAAGGTGTGTTTGCTTTGCCAGTTTGATGACGGGTCCATCTCACTTCATTTCCTTTCCCATTAACAAACACTTTATGAAATTATAATTATAATTATAATTAAAAATGTTTCCTTTGTCTTTCTCAAGCTTCTACTGCCCACTCATATCCTGCGCCCTGCTCCATCTACATTCTTTCATCATTTTTTTTAGTGAGATTTCAGATTTTAGAGTTAACAATTTCAAAGCAGTTTTAGACGAATCCAAGACATTTTGCGATGTAAAATTTAAATTATATTGTCTTCGATTTAAAACGGAAAAAAAATACTCTATTATATCATTTATAAATATTTAGATCATACTAATAATTTATTTTTTTATTTATCTATGAATGCAGCGATATTAAAAATATTTTACTCGTATCATTTGAGTAAAATCACAAGAATAATTACTCAAATACAATGGATAGGTGAAATAAAAAAAAAATTTCTTTAATAAAACATTAGAACCAAAATTATATTCTAATAAAATAATAATTTTTAGTAATATATAAACTTCAACATAACTAATAATTAGTATTTTTAGTTAAATATAAATAATTTATATATCACACAATATTATGAACAAATTTCAAATTACAATAACATTTTATTTATCTAATAAAAATTAAGTTTGTGGTTAATTTTTTAAATGCGTTAAAATTACATGTAGGAGGCTGGTAAATTGGATCAAAATGGGAACTTCTATTATTAATTGGTAATAAGACACGATGCTCCTCTCACCGCCCCCTGCACCCGTCATTCAATCCTTTTCGCTTCGGCATTAAACCAAACAAAATATTCACAAAAATTTATGCATTTTTTTTTAAAGAAAAAGGAGGTCGAACGATGAAAAAATTATCAAGGCATAGTTGTTGAATAGTAATATTACGTATGTACAATAGCTGGTTATAATGGAAAATAACGTGGAAATAGGTAGGTAAATTCCATGAGCATGACAATAAAGTAGTTGTTTCCATGGAGAAGAAGCGCATAGAAGGGCGGTAGTAGTTGGTCCGTGGTGGCACATATTATCCCATTTTCATCGCAGTTCTTCGTCATATTTAACAAAAACAAGGAGCTTTGAAATTGCATGCGTTTTTTGTTCTGGTTGTCGAAGTTGAATACAAACATAATTAAATTGCCACTTCACAGAGGCTCCAGAAGAGTCTAAGTCACACCTCCTCTTCTCTATAAACCTCATTCAATTCAATTCCCTACGTTACCCTCTTACTTTTCATCTACTCTAGAATCAAATTTGTAACCTTTACCTCAAGAGTTGCATATGTTTTTATATGATACTCTTATATCCGGTGATTATAAAAATGTTGACTAATTTAATATTTAAATTAAATAAATTTGAAGAAATTCTTCATTTTGCTGGTTAGATAGACCATTTTTTGGTCAAAATCTGATTTTTTCTCTCTTATTTCCTTCTCTAAGGTTCATAACCCTTTTTTGCTCCTTTTGTTAAGGTTTTGGTTTTTTTATTTTTACAGAGTTTAGTTTCTCCCTTCTTGATAGTGGTGGCCACCGCAACTCATACCTGGCGATCTCAACTGAATTTTTCCTTGATACAGTTTCAGAAAGGACTTCTCCTTTGGCTCATAGAATTCAGCGGCTGTAGGGAAAGCTCTTTTTCCAGGATAATGACAATTCACCTTTGCTGCAAGTTCTAACCAAGTTCAGGAGGTGATGGCGGTGCTGGTTCATCTAGGGAAGCTACCGTGGTGTCTCTGCTGCGCTCAGGATGTTCCTCTGCTTGCATAAGATAGATTAGTAGCAAATCTGTGGAGTGGGAACATAGAACTTATGCTTTTTTATCTAAAGAATGTATCAAAGTCACTGGTAGTGATATTAAACTACTTGTTAGTTTTGTACTTTTTTCCAGTTGTACTTCTTTGATAGCAGCCTATACTTAGCCACTTGCCTAGGGTTAGTTTATCCACCTGCAGATTTATGCTACACTTTGTACTACTGCTTTGTTTAATGAAAGTCTTATATTAAAAAAAATAAATTTATAAAATAAATAAAATTCTTTTTGCTTCTGTTTTAGCTCAAAAGTTGCATATGTTTTTTACAACAATTTTATTATTGTAATGATTTCTTTTAAGTTGTCCGTTACTGTTAGGATCAACTAATAAAAAGTTATTTTTATTTTTACAATAGGTACAATTATTTACACTCCTTTTAGAGTTTTTAGCACTCCTTAAAGCTAATTAAATATCACTTTTACCCTCATATTAAAAGACAAAGCATTTATGTAATTTTCTAAAAAAAATAGAGCTTCTTCTAATAACAAAGTGAAGCCAGCATTTAATTAATTAAAAATTAATGTACATATTCATTCGCAAAAAGAATTATTAATGGTACACTACATTTAATTGAAAAAATTATATTTAATATTTAATTATATTTAATTTATTTATATATTTATATTATATTGTTTATATATATATATTATAATATTATAATTATATTATATATATTTATTATATTATATTAAAAATTATATTATATTATGCAAAACTACCATGCATAAGTAGTTCTATATTAGCATGCAATTATATGACCCAAATCAGAGTAAAAGCATATCATTAACATTTGCTGAAGTGCAGCAAATGAGTTTAGATGGCGGTATTGGTAGTGTGCCGGTTCTAAATCAAGCCTGCAGTAGTGTGTCAGTTATATTTATATATTTTTACATAAATAAATATATAAATATAATGTATATAAACAAATTAAGTATAATTAAATATTAAATATAATTTTTCAATTAAATATAGTGTACCATTAATATTTTTTTTTGCCAGTTTAACATTAAAAATTTATGTTATTTGATTCTCAGAATATGTATATTAATATTTAATTAATTAAATGTATACTTCATTTTGTTATTAGAAGAAACTCTCTTCTTTTAAAAAAATTAATCAAATGCTTTGTCTTTTTAATATGAGGGTAAAAAAAAATGGTATTTAATTAAATTAGTAAATAAAACAGTATAAAATAAAATAAATAATTATGTTGTAGGATTCTAGGGAGTGCTAAAAACTCTAAAAAGAGTGTAAATAGTTACACCATTTTACCACCTTTCTGATCTTATTCGATGTATATGGAATTAATTAAAATTAAGTGAATTTAAATATGAATGGCTTAAATCTAAAAATTAATTTTTATTTTATTTTAGTATGGTAAGAATATATTAGACTTATTTGGATTCCCATTGCTTTAAAAAAAAAAAAAATCATTAACATATCTTATCTTATTTGTGTAGATGAATATTTTGCGGATGATTTGAAGCACGTTGTGTGGCAGAAAAAGGGAGGTTGAGTTGCTTTAAAATCTGGAAGAAACATTAATATGGAGGAAGAAAATTGTGGCATGCATGAGACATGAATCACCAACTCCTAACCGGCCTTTCCTCAGATGATATTGCTGTAGGCCAGCTGCATTTACTGATTACACCTCTGTCTTTATGACTTCCTAACACTCCGTGGTCACATTTAAACGACGTTACCTCAATTTCATTTTCAGAAACCTTATAGCCACATGTATATCGGAATTAATCAGATTTTTTCACAATCGCAATTTCAATGAGTATTCATAATTTATCCAACACATTAAGGTTAAGTTATGTATTAGGAAGTTGTGTCCAGCACATTAAGATTAAGTTATGCTTTTATTTTTGTTGTCACATGGGGAACATGGTTGCCACACAATACAATCCTTTCATTTTGTTTAATCTTAACAACAATGCCCTTTTTTATTATTATCAATATAAGATTATATAATTTAAATATTACTAAACTGCAGTCTAATTCTTTTAAAATGGATAGTAAAATATTTTTTATAATATTAAAATATTTAATTAAAGATAAGATTTGATCCTTCAATCCGTCAAGAGATTTAATTATCTAAATTAATAGTTAATAAAAAAGGTATTAGCAGGCTCCATAATTAGAAGCAATCTTCCTTTTTTTAAATCAAACAAAATTAATCTCAGAAATTTTAGTCTAGAATTTCAAATCTACAAATTTCGAAGAGAAATTACTATTGCATCTCTACCTCAATGACTAAGTAACAATGACTTTTATACTATTAACAAATATATATATGTCGCTGACGCGGCCCAGTTAGTCCTACCCCTTTCAAGACGCCTTTTCTCTTATATTTTCCGCCTCTTTTTTTTTTCTTTTCTTTGATTTGATGAACAATTGAGCAACAAAGATTGATCGCTTTGAAACAAGTTTCAAACATGGCATCACATGTTCATAATGATAATAATAATAATAATCACGACGAGATTAATGGAGATGGAGGGTATGATAATGAGATAGAGCAACGAAAAGTCCATATTATGAGAGTCCATGTCGAAAGAGAAGATCCCTCTGCCAAGGTTCCTCCTTTCCCTTTCCTTTCTTTTATTTTTTCCGTTAGTGTTACTGGGTTCAACTAATTTTCTTCCAATTAATTCGCTCGCAGTTTTATTATTATTATTATTATTTTCATTTACATGTTATTATACTGTCGCTGTTCATATATAGCTCTTGAATTGTTTTGCTCCCTTACCAGTTTATGTTTCTAAATTTTGCTGTTTCTTGGTTTTGCGAATTTCTCTTCCTCTTGTTATCCATCTGCTTTTCTTTTCTTTCCTGTAATCGCGCTGACTCTTCAGATTACTGAGCTTTTGCATCATCTATGTATGATATGAATGTGCCTGCAGCTTAATCATTTCATTTCGATTCAAACTTAGCAGATTACTCAACAAGTATCTCAATTTTGATTTTTTAGTCAGAAAGAGTTGGTGAAGGATGGAGTTGTTCAGAAAGTGCAAGATGGCGATTGCCCCATAACAGAAGTTGTTTTGACTTTTATGACAGAAAATGTTTCCGATTTTTAACTTTATTTTTGCCGTCATATTTGTCAAACTGGAAAATGAAACAATAAAGATCTCAACTTTCAGCTTGCATTCGATTACCCACTTCATGTTTGTCGTCTGAGTGCACATATTTCTGTGCCAATTTTAATTTCAGGAAGTAGATGATTTGATGATCAGAAGATTTTTGCGTGCTCGTGAGCATGACATCGAGAAAGCTTCTGCCTTATTTCTCAAGTATTTAAGCTGGAGGAGATCATTTGTCCCCGATGGCCTTATATCTCCATCAGAAATTCCAAATGAACTTGCCCAAAACAAGTTGTTTATGCAAGGTGTTGACAAGAAGAACCACCCCATTGTGGTTGTTTTTGGATGCAAACATAAGCCCTATAAAGGACACCTCGAAGAGTTCAAGCGTGAGTTATTAATCTTGGGAGTTGGAGCTGAACTGTTTTAGTTGAAATAACTTTGATCTGACACAATTATGTAAATTGCAGGTTTTGTAGTCTTCACCCTCGACCGAATATGTGCCAGGTAAAACTCTCTCTCTGTTTTGACTATTATGACATTATATCATTAGCTGATTCATCCCTTGCAAAAAGTTTGACCATGTGAATTAATAAGCTGGATGTTTATTTTCTAAGAATGTATCCTTCATCACCCATTCTCTGATGCTTCGAAACCTCATAATTTCCATCCCAATCTCCTCATAAACTGGATAGGGCATGGCCAATTATTTCACCGAGTGTTGGTTTAAGTTTGATAAATCAAGTTTTTATGTAATCTCTTACTGCTTTTGCAGGATGCCAACTGGACAGGAAAAGTTTGTGGCCATTGCGGATATTAAAGGATGGGGATACACAAACAGTGATATCCGTGGATATCTAGCAGCTTTATCAATACTTCAGGTTTTATATTGCAGATCGTGCACCATTCCTTACAATCATTACATTTGTAACTGTATCTTTTGCATGCTAATATATTAACTAATGAGATATGACTACATGTTCATCAGAGTAATTGGTAATGCGAATGTTTCTGTGGCAGGACTGTTATCCTGAGAGGTTAGCCAAATTGTTTATAGTCCATGTGCCTTACATATTCATGACTGCATGGAAGGTCATTTACCCATTCATTGATAGCAAAACCAAAAAGAAGGTATGGAATGTTATTCTGTGCAAGGAATATATTTTCCTTTTTATAAAAATTTCTTGGAAGACTTGACTCTAACAAGATCAGTATGGCTGTTTGTGAATCATAATATTGTTAAGAGCTTTCAATGGAGCCATGAATTAACTGTTCCAGTAAGTTTGGATGACAATGTCTAAATATTGATAAAGAATGATCCAGAAAACAAAGTTGAAACGAATTAAAATATATATCTTAAGATGCACCACCATCTTCAGCCTTAAATGCTGCAAATTTCAAAATCTTTGACGTTTTAGTATAGGTTGTTGAAAATTGAAATAGCCTGCAGTGAGCTAACCTAAATACATATTTGTGCATGTTTGCAGATAACTTTTGTTGAGAACAAAAAATTGACTTCTACACTGCTAGCGGACATCGATGAGAGCCAGCTCCCTGATTTATATGGAGGCAAACTATCACTAGTTCCTATACAGGACAGCTAAATAGTTAGACTTGCAGCGTATTGGAAAATGAAAATGAAATTTTTCTGCGCTGCCATTGTCCAGCTGCCAAACATTACAGCAGCGCCAGCTGCCCAGCCCATACCTGCATTTTCTTCTTCTATTAGCTCTGTTAAGGATTTGTAGTCTTTGAAGTTTCAACCAAACCACAACTATATTGAATTATTTATGTATTATTGTTCAAGACGCTCCATAGAGTTATTTGCCCCGTTATAAAGGGGGCCTCCAGAAATGATGATTCAATGTCTTTTTCTTGCTTCATGTCGATGCAGAAATAGGATTGAAATGATAATTTTGTAAAAATGAGAATCCTACCTTTGATGCTCATCTTTCTCAATGAGTATTTTCCAAAAATGAGAATCCTACCTATGATGCTCATCTTTCTCAATATGCATTTTTGGAAAATACAGCATGCAGTTTGCCAAAGAAACATAAAAATGAGGCATCAAGAAATAAAGACAGCATTTTGCACACAAAACCGCTACATGTAAAATCAAGAAATCATCCAAGTTTATCATCAGCCAAATGGCAGAAATGAGTTAAAGTAGGACTCAGGTAGAGTATATTATGTCACAAAAATTTCTATTTAAAAAAAAATCACCTAAAAAGGATTGTTTATGAATAAGTTTAAGAAAATAAAACATACATGGACACAGCAGATAACCATGGGTGACCGCAGAAATCTTCAACAAGGAATTGATGAAGACAGAGCAACATGGACAGGTTTTGATTCTTGATACAATGAAAAGTCCATATAATTAATTAAGCTGCAAATAGTTAACAAATATCCAGGTGTATTATTTCCAATTCCGTAACCCATCAAGTAATGGCAGGGATATATTATCCAAATTGAAAGAGCATTAAACAAAAAACCAACAGAAAAATGAAGTAAATTTGCAAAACTGTCATCTGTGTTACCCAGGTGTAGGGAAAGAATGTCTATTTATGACTTCACAAAACAACCTAAAATTCCGAAGAGGATTGCAGGCTGAAATTCTCACCCAATCAGTAACTTGTTTTCTTCCAAGAAACTGTATGTGGGAACCTCTAAATTAAAAGGTGCTGGCCCCTTGCGTATCCTTCCAGAGATGTCATAGTGTGAGCCATGGCATGGGCAAAACCAACCACCAAAGTCACCAGCATTGGGCAATGGGATACACCCCAAGTGAGTGCAGACCCCAACCACCACGAGCCATTCTGGATTCTTAACCCTGGCAGCGTCCTCCTGAGGATCACGAAGGGATGCAACATCAACGCTGTTAGCCAGTTTAATATCCTCTTCAGTTCGTCTCCGTATGAAAACTGGCTTCCCACGCCACTTGACCGTAACAGTGGTCCCAGGGTCGATGCTGGAGAGGTCTACCTCAAGGGATGCAAGGGCAAGGACATCCTTACTGGCAGACATGCTCAGAACTAACTTGAGGACCAGAAGACGAATTAAGGAGGCATACACGAACCTCCCACCAGTTAAGACAAAGTAGGCAAAGGCACGCTTGCTGGGGTCACCAGGAGGAAATCGCTCGTGATTGTGCTCATCATACACAATTTTTGAAGAAGGATTCTTCATAGCTGCAACAGTAGCTGGGAGATCAGAGATCATACCCAGATCATGTCCTGGTGCAAGGGCTTCAGATGAAAACCCTGGAAGAAATAATCAACAATTTGCAAATTCATTACACGGCAACCCAACCTTACGAAAAATTTTCAATAAAAAATACATAATAAGGACAGCTAGCTTGTCCATCTCTGCCACCACAACAAAAGTGTAGGTAAAAAATCTGAGAAAGGACTAATATAAGATATATAACAAGTTCATAATGAAGAGAAAAAAGAAGTGAAAAGACCATAAAATGATCGAAATGCTTTTGCTTGCAAAACAACAAAATCATCCTAAAATATTATGCTAGATAGCAGAGCAGTCCACTAAAAAGAACAAACAAGGGAAACATAGATGAGAAGATAGCAGCCGTATCTGTGCTGTGGTGTACATGGTTTCCTTAGACAAACAGTTGCGGCCTGGAAATGGAATGCTGTATATTATGGAATATAAAACAGTGAATTCAGCTAGCCCTAAACTAACGCTCGGCAAAGATCATTACAAAGAGCCCAAATATTCAGGGGTCAAACATTTAAGTTTTAAATTAAAATCCATCAATGAATTGTTGAGGGAACCAACCATTTGGTTCAAGAGCATTGAAGAAAAAGGAAAAAAGGAAAAAAGGAAAAAAGAAAGGCATTTGAATTCTAAAGGCAGAGGCCTTAGCAATTCGTAGGAAGATATGCTCAGATCCAAAATAGATATGCATAAAAAGAAAGGCTTCAATCTATTTATCTCTCTCAATATAGACGAGAGATTATTAAATATGATATGCAGAAAAAGCAGGCACTTGCAATTATCCAATGCAGGAGCAAAGAGAATCATAAAGCATGAAAAAAACACACACACGAAAAGAAGTGAATAAGCAGAGGCAATGAAAGAAAAAGCAAAAAAGAAGAAGCAAACCTCTGATTAGATGAGGATAGAAGAAGACGTGATGGGGAGAGAGGATGGTGGATCTGGATGAGTGAGAGTCACCGCTACCGAGAGGATGAGGATGAGATTGATTGAGGAAGGCGGCTGCTTGAGATGAATATGATCTCCAAAGGATGGACGACGACGACAACCTTCTCCCTGCTATCCTCAGCATCTTCCTATTGTCGATCGCTTTTCTTTCTTCTTCTTCTTCCTTTTTTTTTTTTAACTTATGCAACTCACAATCAGCAGATGGATTCTTTTTCTTCTCTGAGACGCAGCCTCCCTTCCCTTCTGTTCCGCGCGTTGAATTTAATGTCCGCTAATCAACCCAGCGTAGGCGTCCAACAAAATGCACAACAATTTACTTTTCTCCTTTTATTAAACGACGTCGTTCTACTGCCCAACATTTTTTCCACTTATCATTTTTTTTTTCTATTTTTAACTTCTTGACAAATCTCATTCCTGACCTTTGATTACTATTTTTTTTATTTTTATTGTCTTTTTAATGATGGTGTTCTACTTGGAAAAAAGTCTGTTGCATTCTAATTCAAGCGGCACACAATAAACTTCAATTTTCATCCATCGCTCTGTCATAAGCGCATCCGCGATCCATGATCACTTTTATGTACCATAAACAAGTCCCTACACAGTTTCCAAATCGATTTTTGTTCAACAAAAAGAAAAACAAACAAAAATGTTATGAGCCCATCATCATTCAAAGTTAAATGAGAGAAAACTGAGGCAGTAACCTTAACGGAGTGCGACATTGAGAAAAAAGAAGATTAAACTGCCGGTTACAGCATTTTACAGAGATATGCTTTCAATTATTCGGTCTCAAACCCAGCTAGTAGAATGTAGAAAAACCTTTTTGATAGTAGAAGGTAGCAAAATACAGATTGAAGCTAGATTTTTCTGCAGTTCATTTCTTCTAATCAACCAACCAGTGTGAGGATTTTGCAGTGTAACCTATATAGTCTCAACATTGTCATTGCCCAAGATTCAGTCTTCTGTGGAACCAGAGGAGTGATGAGGGAAAGTTGACCACACACCATTCCATGTCTGCAGCCCATCAGTCACAGACCTCACAACTGATGCTGCTTCTTCCACGCTAACACGGACTTGATCCTTGCTATCCCTCTCCCTAATTGTCACAGAAGATGTCGAATCAACAGTTATCGCAAATGGTACACCCAGTTCATCTGTCCTTGCATATCGCTTGCCAATTGAAGTACCTGCAGACATAGTTACAAAAAAATTGAATACAAAGTTCATTAGTCAGAAGACTTCCAAACACACCACTAAAGCAATGCATCAAATTAACAGTTCCCAACATCATGATTAAAAAAAAATAAAATAAAATAAAACAATGCGAGGTGGTTGGTGGGAGCATTATAAGTTAAATACATGCTCTAATAAAACATGCTAAACCTCGTATCAATTTCTGCCTAATAATATAATCAGCCTGCCAACAGCTACCGCCAAGATAATTTATTCTAGTCACTTACCTGTAATATCAATCTTATGTGAAATTCCAGCAGCAGTCAGCGACCTGGAAATGACTTTAGCAACCTCCTCATACTGTTGATTCTGAACGAGCGGGAAAACAGTACATTTAATAGGTGCCACAATAGGAGGAAAGCGGAAAACATTCAATTGTTCGTCCCCAGCTTTACTGGGCCTCATGTAGAACGAATGCTCAAAGAGACAATATATAATCCGACCAATGCCAAAAGATGGCTCAATCACTGATGGTGTGAAAACTCGCTGGTGTTCCTTCTTCTTCTCCTTTGAAATTGCAACCATGTTCTTCTTAATGGTCACATTTTTCTCAAGAGTGCATACATAAAACTCTACTTCTCCCTTGGTTTCCAGAGAGGCCTTCATTACCATGGCCTCTTTTTCATTCATTGCCTAACACAGAAAGAATATTGCAATCAAACTTCTGTACTCACTCTCAGAGTTACAGACCCATGAAAAAAAATTCCATTTTTACCTCCAACGCTTCAACCACCATTCTTTGGTTTCCCTTAAATGCAAGGCCTAGCTCTTTCTTCACTGGAGCTATGACCAGTTTCTGAAATAATACATATAAGTTAACCAGTGATAGTCAATCATAAACGTTTGTAATCTAAGCAAATTATATTCATTGTGGAACAATTTACAGAACATAGCGAGAGTAACATGAAGCACTACCTCCACTTCCCTAGGTTCTGAAAACTTTTCATGTGCCACGAGAGGGACTCCACTTTTCTCCTGTAAACACAATAAACAATCCTCAACAAGTGTGCTCCATTTCCATGTTCAACAGTGATAACAACTAATTTCTTAAAATTATAAAATTCTTTCTATATCTTGGTGATATAAATATTATGCATGTGATATAGGAAAGTTTTGACATGTCACAAACTCACGATACAGAATAAGCATTCTAGCAAATTTTTAACAGCTAAGAGTTCATAGTATGTACATCCCCAGCCAAATCCAATTGACCTCAGAAGTAAAAGGATGCAAAATCCAATTTTCTTAGTATTTCTTCATGTTCATATATCGGATAGGTTCTCACCGTGTGAGCATGCAAATCATATGCAGATCTATCAGCAATACCAACACACTCAATCCAACCATAGGAACACTCAATCTCAGCATCCCAACAGTCTGCAGCATAATGCGCCATTTCATTTGCAAGATGCTGTCGAAATCGCAATCGTTCTCTGTCTATGCCAAGACGGGTTAGAAAGAGATAAACTCTCCCAATGAAGTAGCCAAGAGTTTCATTGTTGACAATTCCCTGAATATCAATAGATCACAGCATCAGTACAAAGAGAATATGCATAAAAAAATGCAAATTAAAAATTTTTCGTGATCCAAACTAACCTTTGAAACAGCTTCACCAAGCCGAATTTGCTTAGCAGATTTACCAGACATTTGTTCTTCCCTTGGGAACATCAAAAACTCCAGATCTGCAACTTCATTGTATTTTGGATGAGATTTGTCTTCCGGATCAACAAAGTGCTCAATCTCTGCTAATGTGAATTCACGCACTCTTAGAAGGCCTTGGCGAGGGGATATCTATGCATATGTAAAAGGAAAATAATAAGTCAAATCTGTCTACCACATTAACAGGCATAGCTTACACTCTGAACACTGAAAACCCAAGGGGATGTTGCAGAATAATCTTCAACACCACATAAAAACCGCCATTATTTTTTCTAAAAGAAAAAAGAAGGAAAAATTTCACATGTATGAAAAAGCAGTTTGACAAATTATAAAGTTTAAAAGAAAACCTCATTTCTGAAGGCCTGACCAATTTGGGCAGCAGCAAAAGGGAGTTTGTTCCCATTGTAGTAGTACAAGTCCTTGAAATTTACAAAGATGCCCTGTGCTGTTTCAGGACGCATATAACTGCAGCAGTTAAAACACTAGATAATTTCAGCACCAAAAAAGAACGAAGATTACATGCTGTTGAAACACTGCCAATATCATAATATGGAGCCCCATCTCACAGCATGTTGCCACTGAAAATGAAAACATTAAAAATTGCACTCACCCAGGGCTCAAACCAGAAGGACCAATTGATGTTTGAAACATCAAGTTGAATGGATAAGGATCAGAAAGAGGATTCTTCGTATCTGGAGCTGTAATACCATACTCCTTGATCTTTGCACCAAGCTCTTCAGCAGAGAGATCATCCAAGACTGCAAGTATATGTTTCAGTTCTGAAGCCTTTTCTGCAGTGATGCTAAGATCCTTCTGAAGCTTTTCATTACAGAAATCTTTCAGTAAGTGGTCAGCCCGGTAGCAGGTGCCAGTTTTCTCATCCTTAACCATCAAGTCCGTGAACTTATCCACATGACCAGATGCTTTCAGGACAATTTCAGGGGTCACACAGGGGCAATCAACCTCCAGCATATTCTCCTCCAGAACAAAATGCTGCAAAACAAAGATTAATTAAACTATGATTCGCTGAATTGGCAAACCAAGTGGCAACACCGATGACAAAGCTTTCAGAAATCACAATGGCCAGTTCATTTTGAACATAATACACATTATCTCATCTGGAAAATCAAGCACTAACTTGTATAATTTTCAGAAAATGTGTGTATGGAAAGCCTAAAAAATGCAAGCGCACAATTCAATTGCATTATGTATAGTAAATTCTCATGTTAGCCAGTTGCTAAAAACTAAATCTTTTGGCATTTTCGAAGAAATGAAATCATGCTAAAAATGGAATGATTTTGCAAGAATTGAATTCAATTACGCGATCTATTCCAAACACCCTTCCCATGATCAGAACAAATCAGCGTGATGAGGTAGGGGCAAGCATACCTGGCGCCAAAAGGCAAGAACATTGGACTTAACGGCGCAACCAGGAGGACCGTAATCATAAAGCCCAGCGACACCTCTATAAATCTTGAATGACGGAATGTAAAACAAGCGCCGCTCCAAAGTGTTCCCCACAGCTTGACGAAAGGCTTCCTTGTTGAAGGAGCTATCAGGACCATGTCCACTAACGGCAGCTTGTAGCTGCTTCTCGATCGAAGATTTCTCCAGCTTTAAGGCGTTAAGAGCTTCAATTGCAGCGTCGATTTCGGCCTTAGCAGCTTTAGAGGCTTTAAGTCCACGGACTGCATTCCCTTGGGCTTCGACGGCGGATAACTTCTCCGCTAGGGCTCTACGCAGAGGATTTTCAGCTGTTGTGGCCATTGGTTGGAAGTGTCGAAATAGATGTCGCGAAAGCAAATGGTGGCCAATGGAACTTGATGAGGCAATGAGGGTGGAAAAAATACGCATGCGACGTCTATGCAACTGCAGTGCGTTTGGCACTAGGGTTTAATGGGGCAGTTAGTGGTTTTAGATGGGCCGGTTAGCTGGGACTAATGCCATCCGGAATCCCGATTGCTTTAACCCGAAGCCGAATAATAATATTTTATAATTTATATAATGATATTCTTAGAAAATGATACGAGCGGTGCCGAACTTTCATTAGTTTGAATTTAGTTGGTTTATAATTAATAAGTAAACCAAATTTATTATTGTTTAGTATTTACAAACTGTTTGCTAGTAATTTATTAATTATAAATTAATATTATATATTAAAAAATTAAAATAAATTATAATTTTACTCTAAAAATATATTTTTTAAAAAATATTTTATAAT